>APFE031758244.1:0-16599 GCA_000404065.3 Pinus taeda | reverse complement strand
TATATATATTCCAAGGAAACCAACATATTACTCTGGTTTTTGTGCATGTAATTCATCTTCTTTCCCAAATATTTTTTTCCAAATGTAGGTTAACACAACATGCTATCATTTCCCCCATACGAATGTATATTATTTCCAAATAAATCTAATACAAATCTTGCATGCATATACATGCTCTTATTCCAAAAGAAACTAACATAATAGTTATGATAGCACAAAAGTAATCACATATATATTTTTCTAAAGAAATATAGCGCAATAGTTCTTTTATCCATGCAAAGAACATATCTCTATAACACAATGACTATTCTTTGTGCATGCGAGAGCTTATCATAATAGCCCTTCTTTAATGTACGCAACACACATTCCCTTCTCAAGAATTCTACCATCATTAACTATTATTTTCATGTAAACAAATACATACTTCTTTTTCAAAAGGAAGTTAATATAACCTCATTTCATATCTTTCTACATGCAAGTTTTTCATGCTTCCCTTTTCAAGAAATTACCATAGATAACCATATTCTATGCATAAAACCCATGCAACAATAACAAGTTGACTTAACCTTTTATGCACCTAAATCAAGAAATTAACACAATTCATCTAGCTAGACAATCTTTTGAAGAGATTATTCTTTTCAAGAAAATTAAATTGATAAATTTATTTATCTACACACAAAAGCATATTTTCTATATCACAATGACTACCCTTTTGTGCATGCAACATGTTTTTTTTCGAACACATTGACCCTTACTTCAATGCACATAATATTTTCAAGAAACAAGCATGCATTCTTGTTTTTGTATGAACAAGATTCATATGCATCTTTTATTTTTCATCAATTCATACACAAAAATCCTATGCAACTCTTTCTGCACTCAAATCCATGTAGTCTTTAAATAAACAACATGGTTAATATATGCATACAAATTCATGAAAACCCTTCCAAGAAAATTAATCTAATTAACTTTTCTCTTTTCCAAGAATATGATAATGTATGCAAAGACATTTCACTTCGAAATCTAATACAATGATGCATGCAATTAATATATTTTTTTTCAAGAATTAACATAAAAATTTATTTCAAAAATTCCAATATGATGGATATTATTATTATGCACATATTCCTATTAAGAGTATATAGGATTCATGCTAATATCTCCAAGGAGATTAATTGATAGTCTAATTTTTTCTCATAATTTCGTGACAATCTTTTCTTTAATGATATAACTTATTTTATCTCTTTTAATAAGAGAAGTTTTCATTCATTCTTTTCAAGAAAAATATCATGATTTATTTAATATTTTTTGTGCACATTTCACTTGTGTTTTCTTTCCAAGAAAACAACATCCCTAATTTATCTTTTATCATGCAATTTTTATTTCAGTAAAGTTATATGATTTCTTTATCTTTTACCATGCATTTTTCTTTCAAGAAAGTAATATTATTTATTTATCTTTTACCATGGAAAGTTCACGTGCATTCTTTATGAAAAGTAGTATGACTTCTTAAATATTTTTGTGTGCATGACTCACATGCATGTTTTTAGAAAATTATTGCATAAAAACCATGCAAAACTTTCCAATGAAATAATTAATTCCTCTACACAAAAATCTCTACAACTTTCAAGAGTCTAGAACAATATTTCCACTTAATAAAATAACCTATCATTCCTTGCACAAAACACATGCAATTTCTTTCCAAAGAAAATCATGGTTACTTATCTTTTGTGCACTATAACCATGAAGTACCATGTGCATACCTCATGTCGTTGGAGCCACAACATTCCTCACCAAAGTGTTGACGATGAATGCCTCCAAACTTCACATGATGAAAACTCGAGTAGATGAAGATGAAAGTCATTTTTCAGTTTACGAATGAATTTAAAGAACATGTAAAACTTTCTTTATCTCAATGAATAAATTATCATTCTTTTATTTGATTCAAATTAGTTGCCAACTAAATCATAACGGTTCTTGTTTTCAATCTTTTCGTTAAACATGGTAAAAATAATATTTTCCATTGTGAACATCAACATAAAATCAATTTATCGGGATATTACATACTCTCCCCCTTGAAGTAAACATTGTCCTCCATGTTTATCATTAAAATTGACTCATGATATAATGATCTAAACAACCAAAAGAGAAACCTTTCCCTATAAAATGAAAGATGAAAGATTTTATTTCTAGGCAATATTAATAAGCCACAAAAATATAATGTTTATTAATAGTCATAAGCATTTACAAATGCAAAAATATGCAAGTTCTACTTTCCATCAATTAGCCATTATTCAAATTCATAAAATACAAACAAAATCTCTATATTAACTTACCATTACTTACCAGTTACTCTTGAAAGTCATGGTCACTTTTATGTAAGTTTTCTAACAATGGTTTGACAACCCATCCACACTCCATGACAAACACCTAGTAATATATGGCTAAAAAATTCAATATAATCATATTAGTGAGAATATTTTTAATCGAATGAAATACTTTTAACTATCAATAAATTATGTAATTTAAAGTGATATTTCAATCGCAATACTTCTACAAGTACTTAGAGAGCACTAACACTCTAATCATCATAATGATAAATCACTACACCACATGCACATTGTTTTAGCTCCCGCAAGAGACATCCACACAATACTTCTAAAAGTACTTAGAGATCGCCTAGCTCTCTAATCATCGAAATCATCAATAAATGCACCAAGTGCATACTATCCTAGCCCCCACTAAGACATTCAAATTATTAGTAATACAATAAAGGAACTTATACTTCCAGTAATTTCTTTCCGATCACTAGGCTCCTTTCCTGTCAAGATGTACATAAAATGTTTACACAATCATATATAAAATTCATTTTAATACAACACATAACTAATTAGTTAGCTTGTTCCACTATGAGAACCACAATGGGAAAAATAATGCTCCTCCTAACCAATGAGAACTAGTTTCCACAACCAGATCGAGTCATTTTCACATTCAGACAGTTCTATGACAGAGACCATACCAGGTCCAGTTTGGAATTCCACTAGCCAACCAATTCAAGAATTGCAATCACCACATAGGGTCCAATATAGGATTCATCTTGGAAGCATCTTGCCTATTCCTCCAACAACGTCCCGTCTATGAGGAATTTGTGGGTCTCCTCCAATATGCCCCACAATCAACAGAGTTACCTAATGATTTTTCCCACTCACCATCTTGGCCAACCCTTTTCCCTTACTGAGATCATCTATATCTAGGGAGAGGAAACCTAGGAAGGAAAGCACCATCAACCCCTCTAGGCAAACAACACCATCAACCCAAGGCCTCTTGGCCTTTCACAACTGTCCACAACTTTTTGGCATGTGAAATTCTCTTTTATAATTATTTACCACTTTAATTTACATAGTAAACCATATGCACATTATCATTAAAACAAAAGAAACATTTATTTACATCATGCATTCAACACAACATGGGTCCACAATATCTAGATTGATAGGAAACATAACCGACATATAGGTGGTATGCATTCTAATTTTCCAAATAACACAATCATGCATATCATAACATTATAATTTCTTGTGTATGGTTACAATGCACATTGAAATGTTTTATGTTGGCAAGTTTTCATGTTGCTATTAAGATACTCTTGCTTAATCCCACCATCAACGTTAGTTATAAATATGCATTGTTTAAAAAAGTATTCACTTTCGCAACCATTTTAGTTTCATGCATACAACACTGTTATGCACAAAAGTATATACACATATTTATTAATGTGTAAATTTCAATAATAGTTAGGGTAAAAATCGAAACATTTCAAATTCTCGCAGTGTATTGTCACCAACAGACCAATACATGAAGTAACTACCATAATTGCTTGTTTACAACTTGCAATAAGCTTAAATAAAATCCAATTCATGCATATAATTTTTAATAGTTATGAAAACTAACTAATCATTGCAACAATTTAATATTATTATTAAACACTTGTGAGGGTGTTCACCCCTCACTCAATGACGATAATGGGGTCCATCCCTTGACCATTGTCATAAAATATTACAAAGAATATAATCTAAAAAACAATAAAACTTGTAATAAGCTATTACAATCATCATGACATCATTTACCCACAAACTCTTAAGAACTGTGTCTTTAGGGCCTGATTATTTCCTTTAGTGGGTATCCTATAGTCGACATTCCTTCAATCTACAGAGACCATTAACTTATTTCCTACCATAATGGTAACTTAATCTATCTTTATATGTCGCAACCTTTTCCTGCAACTGATATTGTCATCAACCTTTTATATCATGATTAAATCAAGTGTCAATCAAACCAATTCATAAATATATACACTAGTGGTGTTTCACCATCTATTCATGTACATTCATGAAATGCAAAGAAAATATCATGATATGCTTCCTTTAACAACACATCATATGCATTAGTTATAAGCGTATAACTATCAATGTGTTTCTATAAACAAATACCACATTAACTAATATTCCCATCGCATAAGCACACATTCTTGCAAGACAAATCACTACAACTAGTCAAACATTCCTTTAAATGAACCTAACACATTATTAATGATCTTCGTGCATGAAAATTACATAAATTTTATCAAAAGAACTAGCCCTTCAACTATTACTTTTGGTGCATGCAAATACATAAAAAAATCTAACACAACACATGTCGTTCCTATGTATGCAAATGCATATACTTTCCAAAAGAATGCTTATCCTCATAGAACATGCAAGCACATGTTTTATTTTCGAGGAAATATAGCATAATAGGTCATGCAAAATCATGTTTTCTTTTCCATAAAACTAATGCAATAAAGCATACAAATACATGTCTTATTTTCCAAATATTATACCAACATTACCCATATATATATATTCCAAGGAAACCAACACATTACTATGATTTTTGTAAATTTAATTCTTCTTTCCCAAATAATCTTTTCCAATGTGGGCTAACACGACATGCTATCATTTCTTACATACAAATGTATATTCTTTCCAACTAAAGCAAATACAAATCTTGCATGCATATACATGATCTTATTTCAAAAGAAACTAACATAATAGTTATGATAGCTTAAAAGTAATCACATATAATTTTTTCTAAAGAAATATAGCTCAACAGTTCTTCTATCTATGCGAATAATATATCTCTATAACACAATGACTATTCTTTGTGCATGCAAGAGCTTATCATAATAGCGCTTCTTTAATGTATGAAACACATACTCCCTTCTCTAAAATTCTACCATCATTGACTATTATTTTCATGTAAATAAATACATTTTTTTCTTTCAAAAAGAAGTTAATATAACCTTGTTTTTCTATCTTTCTACATGCAATTTTCTCATGCTTCCCTTTTAAAGAAATTACCATAGATAACCATATTTTATGCATAAAATTCACACAACAATAAAAAGTTGAACTTAACCTTTTATGCATCTAAATTAAGAAATTAACACAATTCATCTACCGAGATAATATTTTTAATTCTTTTCAATAAAATTAACATGATAACTTTCTTTTATCTACACACAAAAAAATATTTTTTATATCACAATGACTACCCTTTTGTGCATGCAATATGTGTTTTTTTTCTAACACATTGACTCTTCAATGCACATAAGCTTTTCAAGAAACAAGCATACATTATTGTTTTTGTATGAACAAGGTTCATATGCATCTTTTAAGAAAACAATCTTTATTTTTAATGAGTTCATACACAAAAATTCTATGCAAGTCTTTCTGCACTCTTTAGATAAACAACATGGGTAATATATGCATATAAATTCATGAAAGCCTTTCTAAAAAATTAATCTAATTAACTTTTATTTTTTTCAAGAATCTCATAATGTATGTAAAGACATTTCACATAGAAATCTAATACAATGATACATGCAATTAATATCTTTTTGAAGAATTAGCATAAAAGTTTATTTCAATGGTTCCAATATAATGGATATTATTATTGTGCACATATTCCTATTAAGAGTCTATATGAATCATGTTAATATCTCCAAGGAAATTAATAATCTAATATCATGATTTTTTTGATTGTTTGTGTTTTCTTTTGAAGAAAATAACATCACTAACTTATATTTTACCATGCAATTTTCTTTCAAGAAAGTAATATTATTTATTTATCTTTTACCATACAAAGTTCACATCCATTCTTTATGAAAGTGGTATGACTTCTTAAATATTTTTGTGTGTAGGATTCACTGTGTATTCTCTTTTCAAGAGAAACAACATCCCTATTTTTTTTAATAAAACAACATGGTTTCTTTATTTTGAAATATGTAAATTTCTCATGCATGTTTTTAGAAAATTATTGCATAGAAACTATGCAGAACTTTCCAATGAAATAATTAATTCATCTACACAAAAATTTGTGCAACTTTCAAGACTATACAACAATATTTCCATTTAATAAAATAACCTATCATTCCTTGCACAAAACACATGCAATTTTTTTCCAAAGAAATTCATGGTTACTTATCTTTTGTGCACAATAATCATCAAGTCCCATGTGCTTACCTCATGTTTAGGAATACCTTTCGTTGAACCACAACATTCCTCACCAAATTTGTGATGATCAATGCCTTTAGACTTCGCATGATGAAAACTGCAGTAAGATGAAAGTCATTTTTCCAGTTTAAGAATGAGTTTAAAGAACATGTAAAACTTTATTTATCTCAATGAGTAACTTATAATTGTATTTATTTGATTCAAATTAGTTACCAGCTAAATCATAACAGTTCTTGTTTTCAACCATTTTGTTAAACATGGTAAAAATAATCTTTTCCATTGTGAATGTCAATGTAAATGCAGTTTATAGGGATATTACACTCTTTCTTCTATTATAATTCAGGTTGATCTATTATCATATGCTTGATTAATGAAAATATTAGAAGTTTTCTCTACATTAAACATATTAGTTGTGGACATGTCTTTTATTTTATTTTATTTTATAAATATAACTTTGTATTACTATTGATAACTGAGGAAATTATATAAGATTTTACATCATAAAGTTTTCATGACTTTGTCATCTTCAATTTTATTTTATTTTGTAAATACAACTTTCTATTACTATTGGTAACTGAGGAAATTACATAAGATTTTACATCAGAAACTTTTCATGACTTTGTCATCTTCAAAGTAAAATGGAAATGACATAAGGTTTTATATCAAAAAGTTTTCATGACTTTGTCATCTTTAAAATAAACGAAATTCCCCATTTCAGATACCAAAAGGTGGGTCATAATTGACATTTGTGTTGACTAGACACATTTCAGACATAAAAAAATTGGTCATAATAAACATTTGTGTTGACCAATAAACTAAGGTGTCACACAACAAAATTCAAACTTCTAACCGATGAGTATCAAGATTCATTATCAAAATAAAAAGTCAAGTTAAATACAAGATGTTAGCCAGGAGAAAAAAGAAAAATGAAAAAGGAAATCTACTATCATATGCTTGTTAGTAATTGTCTTGTTCTTGCAATGTGGACAATTGGCTGATATTCAATTTTCTTCATATAAATAAATTTTGCTATGTATTTAAATAATAATTTCTATCCGGATTTTGAATCCTTTTATTTTGTGTACTCGTTTATTTATTAACTTGTGTATTTCTTTTTCACTTTTAAACGCTTATCTTGCAATGAAAATATGTATGGTTCAGGCCTGCGTCCTTTTAAACTGGTTTATGGGTAAATATTCTCATATTATTAATATATGTTTAAATATATCTAAAATAGTTTAAGAAAAACACTTGTTTATTTCCAAGGTGAATATTTTATTTTAATGAAGTAAAAGTAAATAAATAAAATTAAGTGATGTTATATTTATTTATGAAATATTAAGAGCTCAGTGTTATATGGTGTTTATAGTGAGTAGTTAAAAGTTTATGAATAGATATTATTTTGGGAATGTATTAATTATTATATAATTTATAAGTTTGATTAAGTTTTACACAATTTCAATGATAGCATTTGATATAAGTAAATCATTTTTTTATCTAATAGATTTGTTGGGTTTAATTTTTTTATTTAAAAAATAATATATAATATAATATATTATATATTTTATTATATATTTTAATTTTCTTTCTTAAATTATCTAAGTAACAAATAAATACACTTGACATGTAATGACAAAAAATATAATAATTTTTTCAAATGAAAAGTTAAACCAAAAAAGAAAAAACTTAAATTAAAAATGAAAAGAAATAGTATTTGATTAAATGAAACATTATAGAAAACATAAAAAATCTATTAAAATAAAATACATAATAATAATTGGAGAAAAAATTGCTTTGCAACTCTAGCGGACCCGTGACTTTGCCATGAACTAATCTCAGCCGTGAACCTGATCCTCTGACGGCACCAGCAGCGCTGCAAACTAGGGGGACGCCCATCAGGTCGAAATGACAGAGGAAGTCGAGGGGGAAGAGATCCCCTCCTACCAGGATGTCATGGCAAGGGATTCTCGCCATAATCCAAGAAACCAGCCGCAAGCACAAGAAATGAACCAGACGAATGGACTTGTCCTCGGGGCGTGGTGGCAAGTTCGTAGCGGGGAAAAATGTTTACCATGTACAACAGAGAAACCGAGATTCATCACCCTTATGAACAAATTAGGGAGATATAGAAGCTTCATGAAAGACCACGCATTGATCTGCAAATTCATAGGAGTGTGGCTGACGGAGAAAGACCTTATCAAGTGGATACAACAGAAATGGAAACCCAAGGGCCATATCGAACTTAAGCTGGGAGATAGAGGTTTCTTTATAGTAATCTTCTCAAACCTACAAGATAAAGAAGGGGTATTTGAAAATGGCCCGTGTTTTCATTATAATGTTGGTATATTCATGAGATATTGGGAGGAATGTTATGACCCCGACAAGGAGAAATTCCTAGCAGCCTCGGTATGGGTAATATTGTTTGGCCTCCTAATGGACTTTTGGGACCTAGAAATATTAAAGGGTATTGGGAATAAGAAAGGGAAATTTGTCAAAATAGCAGAAATGACAAAAAGAGGCAGGCATACATCCTATGTGAGAATCTGTGTATATATGAACATAGCAAAACCCATACCCGAACTTGTGGAGCTAGAATACCATGAGGAGGTTTGGCAGTAGACCTTAGACTATGAACATATCTCGTTCAGATGTCGAAGGGGCCATGAATATGGCCATTTATTCAAGGAATGCCCACTGAACCTAGAGGAGATGGAGAATAAGGACAAGTAATAGAAAAACTCACAGGACAACAAGGAAGGGTTCCATTAAGTTAAAACCAAGAGGAGGCAACTGAAGGAACCCCGTAACCCAGGAAAAGCACACCAATCCCAGTCAAGTACTAAAAATAGATTTGAAGTATTACAGGTGGAAGAAGAAGAAGAAAGTAAGACCCAACCTATGGATTATCAGGAAAAAGGAAAAGAGAGTAGCTCCAGTCAAGCCAAACCAACACCCAAGCAGAAAGCCCAAAGAGAACTCACAGACAAAGAAGATAAAGAAGAATATGTAAGGATGGAAACCACCACGATGGAAATCGACCCAAGCAAGGGGGAGGAGATTAATATGGAAGAAGAAGTCCTGAAGAAACTGATGAATAAATGGAGACACTTAGATGAAATATTCATTTTGAAAGACCAAAGAGACTTTCCAACAATATCAAGGCGAGCAAGGATAAGGATAGGTCGAGATCGCAGAACAACTAGGGATGCACCAGGAAAACCCCCATGAGTATCAAAACAAAGCAAAAGGGGTGAAGAAAAGGGGTCAGAGAAACCTACGGGAATCTATACAAATAATGGGAGAAATGTTGGTGAACACAAACAGGGTGGTACCACTGTCAGCAGTATACCAACAATTAAATAAAGTTTCCCAATGATAGTAACATCCTGGAACATAAGAGGCCTAAACAGCCAAGGAGAATAGAGATACTTAGCAGAGAGATTGAGAAAAGAGAAACCTCAATTCATGCTTCTTAAAGAAACTGATATCACAGGAGGGAAACTAGAAGAAATCCTAAGTAAGATGAAATCGAGGTATGAGGGTATGGCAATAGATGGAAGAGGAAGAACATGAGGGATAACAATTTTGTGGAATCTAGTAGAGGTAATTGTAGACTATTGGATAGACATGCAACACATCCTCACGGGATGGTTCTGCCTCATAGGAAATAAAGATTGGTTCTTGTTATCTGCAGTTTATGGCCCGCACATCCCAATAGAAAAGGAAAACTTCCTCCAAAGGATAAAGACTCTAAACCAAACACATAAGGAAAAGCTATGGTTTTTAGCAGGTGATTCAACCTGATAACAACATTACAGGAGAAAAAAAGGAGGAATGCAAAGGGAGGAGCCAGAAATGGAGAATTTAAGGGATATCCAAGAAGAAATTCACCTGGTGGATATACCTACAATTAATGGTAAATATACGCGGAACAACAGACAAGGAGGAAACAAGAAAATAGTGTCTCGTCTCAATAGATTCTTGGCAACAGAAAATCTAATAAGAAAAGATGTTCACTATGAGGCATCTATCCTACCTTGCCTAGGTTTGGATCATTGGCCAATTAGACTAGAAGTGGACATGAAACAAGGGCAATCAAATAGACCCTTCAAGTTTGAAGCCTTTTGGTTAAGAGAACCGACCTTCACTGAGAAAATGAAGGAATGGTGGAATGAGAGCAAGAAAGAAGGCATAAATCTAATGCATACTTTCCAAGTCCAACTCAAAGATCTTAAAGGTAAAATAAAAAAATGGAACAAGGAAGAGTTCGGAAACATTCAATAGGAGTAGGAATTGATCCAGGATAAGATGAGGAAGAAGGGCAATTGATAAATAAATTAGAGCAAATGAGGAAACAAGAAGAAATATTGTGGAAGCAGAAAGAAAGAATCCAATGGTTAAAGGAAGGGGAAAGGAATTCTAGGTTACAATGCCATGATTCAACACAGGCAGAAAAATAGGATCTTCTCCTTAGTCGATCAGTAAGAAACTTCCTTACTCAAAAGGAAGATATGGAGAACTTGATGGTTCAACATTTTCAAAGCCTACTGACGGAACCCAATCTAGACAAGGCAAAGAATATAAACATAATAACTTGACATATTCCCCAACTAGTGAGCAGGGACTAGAACATGGCCCTCCTTAGGGAAATCTCCAAGTTAGAGGTAGAATAGGTCATCAAAGGCATGGCGAAAAACAAAGCACCAGGCCCAAACAGGTTTACAGTCGAATTCTTTCAGGCAACATGATCGTTCATGGGGGACGATATTGTGAAACTAGTGGAGGAGTCCCGACGCAATAAGAGAATGCACCCGATCCTGAATTCCACCTTTCTTTCCCTCATTCCCAAAATGGACCACTTGGAAGAATTGTAAGGTTTCAAACCAATAGCGCTCTGTAATGTAATTTACAAAATCATTGCTATAATCATGGTGAATTTCCTCAAACCTATCCTACTTGGATTAATCTCTCAAGAACAGATAGGCCTTGTTAAAGGGAGACAAATAGTAGATGGTATTGTGACGACTCAAGAGGAAATACACTCACTAAAGACTAAAAAACCAAAGGGATGTTGGTAAAATTAAACTTATCAAAAGCTTATGACCGCCTGAACTGGAAGTACCTACAAGGCATATTGAAGGTGTTTGGCTTCGACTCAAGATGGATAAACTGGATAATGTTGATTATATCGACCTCGATATTTTCAATCCTCCTCAATGGGATGCTCACAGAGGCGTTCAATGCAACTCAAGGGCTCAGAGAAGGTGACTCGATGTCCCCGTTTATGTTTATATTGGTTGTGGAAGGACTAGGAAGGTATGTAAAATAGAAAGTACAAAGGGATCAGTATATAGGTCTTAGAATGTGGGGTAATCATTTACCATAAACTCACCAATAGTTTGTCGATGACATAATGATGTTCAGGCAAGCAACCCTCAAGGAAGCCAGAGGTCTAATGGAGAGCTTGAATGACTTTACGAGCGCTTATGGGACGAAGATAAATAAGGAAAATTCGGATATATTTTTCTTTAATACGATAGCCCCATCGCAAGCCTTCCTAGCAAGAATAATGGGATTCCGCATTGGTAATATCCGCTCGAAATACCTAGGAATACAACTAAGTGACCAACAAACTAGAGTGGCAAACTAGAAGACCTTGCTGGCAAAAATTGAAGGGAGAATGTAGAATTGGACATTTAGATCACTGTATATGCCAAGTCGTGTTATACTACTTAGAGTAGTGCTCTAGTCAATTCCGATTTACCAATTATCTATCCAAGCGACGCCCAAAATAGTATTCCAAAGGATGATTGATATTTTCAAAAAGTTTTTATGGAAAGGGCCCAGAACATTAAAAAAAAAAAAAATGGGCCTTGCTATCATGAAATTGGCTCAGGAAACCTATAAAAGAAGGCGGGTTAGGTCTCAAAGACCCATACATTCTCAATCAGGTCATGGGGGCAAAAATCTAGTGGAGATGGGATCAGGGAGGAGAAGATCTATGGAAGGAAATATGGGGGAGGAATTATGGAATGCGAATTTCAATTGAAGGAAGGATAAGAGTCTAGGAAAACATTAGGGGATCGACCATATGGAACTTAGCATCAGAAAATAGAGAACTGATAAGAACTCATAGCTTCTAGGAAATAATGGGAGGAGACAAAACCAAATTCTGGGATGAGGCATGGCAGTAGAGAGAAAAACTCCACAACAGACCTAATCTAAGAGTAGTATGTCAATTCACCAATAAACTTGTAGATCAGACAGTGAAAAATGTTTGGAGCTTAGCCCCGGAGAATATTGGAGAAAATGGAAACATAAACAATATTGGCCAGGAGCTCTCGAATCCACCCAATGGGAGGTTTATGAGGAAGAGATGGAAACCCAGAAAATTGCAATAGCGGAAGGGCTGGATACAATAAGGTGGAGGTATAAAATAAAAGGGATGTTTACGATTAAAAAGGGCTATCATCTGCAAGTAGTGCACCACCTGCAACAAGGGCCACATATATGGGACAAAATCTTGCAAGAAAAATCATGGCCGAAAATTGCTTTCTTCATGTGGATAATCTAACATGGGAGAGCACTTACTTGGGACCAACTTCAAATAAAAGGTCTACAGGGACCTTCGATATGCAGTATTTGTGCAGAACAAACAAAAACAATGGAACATCTGACCAATGCCTATAGGTATAGCGAAAACCTATGAAGAAACCATGAACAACTCCTTGGAGTCAATGGTAGGAATCAAATAAGCATGAAAGCAACAATGGACAATGGGAGAAGAAAGCCTTACCAAAACCCCATTCTAAATCATGCCTAGAGAATATCTTTAGGATTCCTACTATGGGCAGTTTGGAAGGAAAGAAATAAAAGAATATTCAAAGGGGAAAAGAGAACAAAATTAGAATGATGGAAAATGATAGTCCAGAAGATAAGAGAAACGATTCTTGCCGAGAACTAGTACGCGGAGGACTGGGAAACAAATCCCTAGGAAGAATGAATAATGACGGGACTAAGCTTAAAGCCAAGCATGCTAAGCCCTAACTCGTGGAAACAACATTCCCCTAACTGTGAGCCTGCGATCATTTTCACGCGGCCTCAGAAATATTTCTTTAAACTCAACTTCGATGGAGTTGCGAAGGGAAATCCGGGGGCAGTGGGGACTGGAGGAGTGTTTAGAGATGCCAAAGGCAATACTATCCACCTTTTTGAAATGGATTATGGCACTGCAAGCAACAAAGAAGCAGAGATCAAGGCACTAAATTGGGGGTTTGAAATTGTAGCAAGGGAAAGGTTCTAGAGACTGGAGGTGGAAGGAGATTCAAAACTGGTTATAGACATGGTGAAAAAACTTCAGCAAGGAAGCTCATGGGAGAAGATCAACCAAACATGGAAGATGGAATGGCTCATCTAAGAGGCTGGAAATATAATTCGACAGATTGACTAAATTGTCTCGATGCATGTCCGTAGATCAGGTAACGTGGAAGCGGATAATTTTACCAACTGAGGGTGCGGACAGGCAGGTAGAAACCTAGATATAAGGGGAGAGGAGTTAAGTCAAATAGAAGGGATGAGAAGGCTAGAGAAGATTCTAGAAAATGACAAGGAGAATGGAGAAAATGTGGTAGGGGAGAAGTGGAGATGACAGATGAGGTGGGCCAGAGGGTATGGGGGGTCGGGGTGCTAGAAGCCATCCAACTAGGCCAAAGGACAGAGGGGGTATTGGAAAGTGGGAGGACACGAAGGCAGGTGAGGCAACAAGCAGGACATGACAGGGTAGCTAACAACACAAAGTTAATGTTGTTATGGCTGAGGATGGAGGAGAGAGACGGAGTCTCGGGGTCAGGCGCAAGGGTGGGAAAACCAACAATGGCAAGTGGCACGATGACAGAAGGAAACCCACAGTAGGAGAAACCAGTGGCATGAGTGGAGTGATGGAAGGTAAAAATGGAAGGGTCAAGGAAACCTCATCCCGAGGAAATAAAATGAAGGAATGGGCAGTGGAAAGAGGAAGAGGGCATGTGGGGGACCTTATGGATGCTAGGTGGGGCAGTTGGAAAAAGAAACAAGAGGCTAAGGAAACCGGGAGAGAAGGCATTCACATTCATAGGGAGAAGAAGAAAGAACGTGCAGTGGAAGGTGGTGGAAGCAGGCTGGAGGACGTCGAGAGGAAAATGGGTTTCATCGGCAAGAATTAGGATGTTACCTCAGTCCCCCTTCTTTATTGCATAGAAAAAATGAATTTTATAGAGGAACATGGGGTGAGGGATGAGGGAAGTCAAGACTCAGAATGAGTCGAGACCTGTGTTGCCTGAGAAACTAGCCCGATCGACTGGAGTGTTTATTCCTAGAATGTTGTTAAAGTGAGCAGGATCAGGAAACTGTAATATATCTTGAGGTAGATAGTGACTAGGGAAATATGACCCATTGGGATGCCTAATGGGAATTCTTCAATGGCACGATTAGGAAACCTGCCGCTCCAGCAAGGTGGAGCCTGTGGCATGTGAGGGAAGAAATCATTATTATGGGAGGTGAGCGCGTAACCATCCTAGACCAAGCAGCAAGGTTGCGGTCCATCCGACTCGATTTGAGCCCAAACCCGGCCAAAGGCTGTGGGTCACAAGGGACAACCAAGGGTAGCAACCAGGTGAGGGAAACATAGAGGAGAGATTCCTGGTCCGGACCCTCAAACACTACCCAGAATTCATATTATGAGACCCAAAATTGGGACACCTGCAGAATTGCTAATTTTGCTCCGCATTATCCTATCTGTTGGGGAGGCGATACGCAAAGAGGGGAGGAAACTGAAGTAGGAAGGGGCAACAGAGAGACCCGACGAGATTTGGGAAAGTGGGAAACACAAACTACAGGGAATCATTGGAACAAAGTGAAAGGCTGAAGCTTATTCATCTCTGAGAAGCAAGGGGAGAAATTAGGGGAGAAAAAGGGCAAACACAATTCTCCAACCCAGAAGTAGGTGGACAAGCCCAGGCCAGAGAAACTTAAGTCCACTATGTGTAAAAGAATTATGACTTATAAAGAATTTTCCCTTATTAAAGTTTTAGGTATTAAAGATACCAGTGTGCAGTGACGCTTGGAGTTCAGTAAAACTTATAGTGTTCCAGCCCAGGAACAGGAAAGCAAGCCGAAACTGGTGAGCCGTTTGGGAAAAGAAATACAAAGCAGGAAAGAGGACATGATGTATAAAGAGGGAAAAGAGGCAGGAAAGAGAGGAACCCGAGGAACAGGTAAGGTAGGGAAAAGGACCAAGTGGGTGGAAGCAAGCTCCAGCAAAGGTCCAAATAAAAGAGGTAGAAAGATTGGGAAATAAAACATGCAGACCCTCATAAACGTGTATATGGTTGGCACCTAACCAGAGGTATAATCTCAAATAACAGAGTGGGATAGGGAGCTCAATGACAATATAACCAATAAGGAAATAGAGACAAAAGAATCATAAACTATGGTGAAAGATTTGGGGAACACTAAAGGCCACCACACGTTGTTTTGGAAAAAATCCAGCAATTTTGGGTTATGAAGAACATAGTGGCCTGAGCAATGACATTATATAAGGAACGAGAGGAACAGGAGGAGGCCTGAACAACGGAGCCTAGCATGAATGATCTACACAGAGAAATTGTTGCAGTCCAAATACAAGTGTACAAAAACAATCTCACACTATATAGGATCAAGCAAAGCATACATAACATGAAGAGGAGCGAAATCCTAGGGTCCAGTGTGAAAGCCCCAACCTCAGTGGACTCATCTGACAAGAGAAATAGGTATAAAAACATAATTTTATTAATATGTCGGTTAGCCTTTACTTTTTTAAGTTGAAGTTTATAGTAGATAAAACTACAAATGTAGCATGGATGGTCTTGAAAACTTTATTTATTTAAATTTTGGACAGCGTTTAACGTAGATAGGTGGCCAACAAACCTAGTTTCCTACGGGCAGGTTGAAGCCACCTGCAAAGTTTGTGAAAGACATACTTATGTTCTGAAAATATTAATAGAGAAAGTACTACCAAGCTTATATATAT
>APFE031758242.1:0-12282 GCA_000404065.3 Pinus taeda | reverse complement strand
AACCTACCTATGGTTTTTGGTCCATGGTTTTGGATGCGATGGTTTTCGATCCATGGTATTGGATGCTTCGGCATGTATAAATATGTATTGTAACATTGAAAGGAACATAATGAAAAATCAAGCTGGTAGTCTCGGTTTTGGGATCCAATGGGAAATCTCCGTGTATATGTGTTTTATGTGTTATGCTCTCGCATTTTATTTTCCTGTGATTTAGATTCGTATGCAGGTAATTTCTGTACGGGATTAAAACCTACATCTATTCCAGCTTCTAGTTGTGCTTTCTTTCCCTCTCAAACTATTACTGCTCATGTTGTATTAATTTTGTTTGACTTTCTTCGTTGTCTTGATTTACTTTGATAAGATTCTTTGTGCTATGAAATTAGTTGTCGAATTTTTCTTATTTGTGAGATCCTCCAAGAGGCCTTGTGTTGAATTTTCCTTACACCCTAGGTCTGGTCTATGGCTAACCAAACACACGAACACACTAGCATTGTTCAACCAAGAAACTTTGCATAGCGGAAATGTAACAACAGTGAATCAATAAAATCCATAGATAAATATGTCCAAAATATCGACCTTTATTGATCCATTAATAAAGAATCATTACGACTCTCTTACCAGCGATCATGGCCCTTCATAAAACCTTGATACAACTAGTATACATAGTATACAAAACAATACAACTAGGGCTTGAGGTCTAGTCCTTCATACCTTCAATTTGCCCAATAAATAACCAACAAGACACTGACTTAACTAGGTTTTTCATTTACCCCACAGATTTCAATATACTTTGTAGCTCTTGTCCTTTGGTTGCTACAAACTTCTTTTGTACATGATCTACTCCTTTAGATCTCTGACATGACTGTCCTCTGCCTCCTAATTTGAGCTTGTAGAATCCTCTAACTTTTGTGCACTCTTGTGGAAAGCTTGAACCACAAATCAATCTTGACCCTCATGCACAAACCCTCAACCGTCTAGATCTACCTCTTTTATTACATATCTGACCTTGATAGCCTTTTCCTTTAGATTAGAGGCTCATGGATGGCTTCTGCCCTGCTCTTGGGCCTCACTTGATCAGTTGTTGTACCTTGACCAATACCATTTGTCCTCAACCTACATTTTTCGAACTCATTATGTGGGTCTTGGCCTTCAATCACCAACAAATTGCTCCTTACCTGCCTCAGCAAGTTGTTGCGGCAGCCTAGACTCCAAGTAGTATCCTTAGCAGACCTTAACTAGGTCTAATCTCACTTGGTCTTCTTATATAGGCTACGACTGGCCTTTAGAGCATCCTTAGGTCTGCAGCCTTTCCTCCTATAATTGTTTTCCCTTAAACTCCTTGTCGATGGCCTTTACTAGGCCTAATAACATTGTGGTTTGTACAACAAAACTTGTCTCAACCCTCCACAATGTCCTTTGGCTGCTTTAGTCTTCACTGCCCTTTGTGGTAGGTCTCGACCTACCCTAAGGAACCCTCGACCCCTTTTCTCCAACTACTTTCAATCGCGACCATTCTCAAGCGCAGGAAAACCTCCTTTGTGGTTATGGCCTACCAACGTTAGCCCTTTCCTTGCCACAACAACCTCGACCCTCCAAAACTAGGCTTTGGCCTCCCAAGAATAGTCCTACGGTCACATTGCCAGACTTGGCTTTTTGTAGAATAGACAAATCATAAAACTTGGTTCCTCCTAGACAGAACTCGTCCCTCCTCTAAGGAACTCCTCACAAAACTGAGTCCTTCCACTTGTATGTGATGCTGAGCCTCTCCTTCGGCTTTCATTTATATTTTTCTATTAGGATATATTAGGAAAACTCTAGATATTTAGGGTTTTTCTCTCTATTAGGTGGATAAATCCCTCTTGCTAACAAGAGTAATCTCCCTAGATCCTAAAGGAAACTAGAAACAAATAGACAATTACATAGCTTTTTTCCTAAGCTTACTTCGTTTGAATTGTAAATACAAGAATAGGAGAGTAAGTCTCTTGCCTATTTGCGAAATGCTTGATGGAGACCCCTGCTCTGTCCCGATGCAACTTCTCAATGCTCAAAAGGACCTACAATCACAAACATAAGAAAGATCAAAGGCATACGCAACATAACAATTCAGACAAACTTAATCTAATGATGAAGGAGATTAGAAATTGAAATTATTTTAATGAATATCAAAAGAGACATAAATCATTCATCATTTCAGTGAGACAATACAATGGAAAAAATGATTCATTTGTATTAATTCAAGGATAAAGAAGAGCCTTACAACCTCTGCCTTGATGTCATGAGGTTCATTCCAAATGCCTCTAACCCTCTTCTTAGATGATAAGCCTTCCAATCTAAATCCAACAACTTAAGTGTATATTTTATGAACCCCTCATCTATCTAGCTTGTAGTCAATTTATAGGCCAAGAGGAAGAAGTTTCAGATCCAAAAGAGAAGGATGAGATCCTCTAATTGGGGGATTAGGGTTCTTTGATGAGAGGGAATTAACTCCTTGATCTGAGGGGTATGGCTCAAATAGATATGACCTATAAGCTTTCATTTGGGATATATTCGCCCAATAATGCTTATGGAATTCATTTTTTATTTTTACTTTTCTTTGAGTTATGTGCACAGTCTATAGTGGAAGACAGAGCACAGTTTTGCACAAGTTTTAGGGATAGAAACTGAAATGCGCAAAAATTGACTAGAAAAGGTGCGCAGGTCATGCTTAAGAAGTTGTAAATCCATTTTACCCAAAATTCACATCTTCTCCAAGGGTTTTTTATTGTTTGACCTCTAAGGGAGTGTAATGAAACATGTTTATGGATGGCGAGAGATCCATTTTAACAGTTAAGTGTCATGGTGACAAAATGACGTGTAACAGATTTCCCCCTAAAGTGCGAAGTTTGAGAAGTAGTTTTTTAAAGATTGAAGCGCTTTATCATGCCAATGATTGGATTGGAGACAATGGTCAGAAACCTACAAAAAACAATCAAGGACTACAATGAAATATATAATCATCACTGAGGTAGGCATTCCCATACTCAGAGTGAAACTAACTCAATGAACAAGTACGCAAAAAATCAAGAATCATATCAATAGTAGAAATAATATGGGCACAACCATCAACTTATGAATTTGTCTAAATAATCATGAATATATAACTCCTCGTAGCATGGATTGATGAAACTAGATCCAGGGTCTTGATTTCCATCTCTTGATCCGCAGTAGGAATCTAGCCATGTGAGTGAATGTCCTGAAGTCGAACATGGTAGAAACCACTTGATTACTTGTCAATAATGTGAACCATTAACAAGTGCAAGAAAAACCACAAATAATGACAATGGCTCTCAAGGTACTCTCAGCACAATATATAGAGTGTGAAAAGATGATCTGAAGTCGAACACTCATAAAATCATTCAATCAAAGGCCAATGCTGAGAACTTGTCGTCGAAGGCAAGAAACCTACCATTAAGACATGCATGCCTCAACGAACTGAAGGTTTCTAGACCAACTTCCTAGATAATGAGCCGAAGTCAATAGGAAGTGACCCGTCACAGGAGGTCCTATGACACAAAACAAAATCCTAAGTTTTGAAGAATAGTTGCAAGGACTGACATAGGGATGGACGACATGACTGAAGGCTTAAATTTGAATTGAGTTTGGACTTCTCTTGAACACATAGTGGCACGACAATTGACTTGGTAGTGTTTGACTCGGAGATAATACTCAAAACTAGCTGAAGACTTTCAACGGGGTTCGATTAACTGTAAGGAAAATGGATTTCCCAACCCGGTGTGTAACGGAGTGTTGTGTTGAAGAATGACATACCACCTTTATAATGAATGTAAAATTAATACCTTTTCCCAATTTCCCCCCACCATTACTAGCAAGTACCTCTTTATTTTTTCACAATCTTGAGGAGGATAGCATATGCTTGTCGTGTAAGCTCATCCTTCAAACTAGTCCTCCGAAGTAGTTTTAACGAACACTAAGAAAGAGTGGTTCGGTCTCGTCATGCTTAACGAGTCCTATATTGTTTTAATTTTTTATGAGTCCAATAAAGGGGTAAATCAATGTCAATTTCATGTTTAAAGAGTTTGAAACAAACACGAAAGGAAAACTCATTCAATGCTTTTACCGTAAAATTTTAACGAGCCCAAAGAACGTAAAGCTCGGTGTTTTTTAGTTTTAGGGAGTCAGGAGGAAAACATAAGTAAACTCCACAATTTTCTTTTTCGTAATTTTAGTCTCTCAAGCCCCAAAAAAGATAAAATAATGCAGGAGAGAGCTCTATTGACCATAATTAGTCAACGTATACATTTTTCGTAAATAGTCTAGTTCATTGTGTAAAAGGGTAAATTTATACTGAGTGGACGATTGTTCATTTACTTTTACGAGTTCGAACAATCAAGTACTTGACAATATTTTCAAGTTCTGAGAGTCTCAAAAGGTCTTAAAAGAGGACTCTAGGGTTTCTCTTTTTCGTGATTTTCGAGAACTCGAAAAGTGATAAAAGTCCACTCATAGTAAAAAATATCAATTTTTATGCTATAATCCGTTATGCACATTAAACTCCATAAATTATCATAATTGCTCGATATTAGGTAAAAAAACACTAAAAATTTGACTTTTAAAAAGCTCAAGGTATAAAAATAATATTTTAATCACCAAAAACTTATAAAAGTTCAAAAAGTAATTTTATTTTTACCATTTGCTTTTTAACCAATTTGAGAGTAGAAAGAGGCCTTTTTACCACCAAACTTCTGAGGTTGATTCTAAGCAAACCAGTGGACGAAATCACGAGTCGTTTCCTCCAAGTAAGACATCTCAGAAATATCTTCATTTTCATCTATTTAAATTTTGATTTTAAGCCTTCCAAGATTAGTGTTTTGTGATCAGGGATCATTGGCTCACCATTGATGTTGAAGATATATATTTTTTGACTGGGCTTTTCCGCATAGGGATTGACATTTCGCTTATGGGCAAAGACCGAGTGTAGATACCATTTTTGGATAGCTATGACCATACTGTGGGAATGCACAACTCAAGGATGACAATATTGATATTCAAACTGTTGAGAACCTGGCCTTGAGAACCATAGATTTCACCGTTAGCAAACTATGTGGCAACGTAGCTCTTCACTTGGCCACAAAGGCCTAGATGTAGACCGTCGTCGAATGTTGGCAGTCCACGATATTTAACTGGTGTGAGGCAGTGGTGGTCAATATGAAAGGGAAATTGACCAGGGCTAAGATTCGTAAACATAATAATTTCAGTTATGGTGCCATTCTTATTTCTTTCGTTCTAGAGTGGATTCCACTCCTCATGCCACAATAAGTTTTGGTGGATGAGGCAGGGCTTCGGGATCCACGGATGCTGAGGTGGGTTTCACTTAAGGCTTTCCATGGAGGTGATGGTCCAGTGGTGAAATGCACTCCTGAGTTTTTTATATGGCTGGGTCAACAGATCATCTCGATCAAGGATTTGCCATATGAAGGGATGGAGTACAAGGGTGACCCAGATATCCCAATTCCAGCAGGGATGCAGTGGGGCGACCTAGGTAAAAAGTTTCTCATTTTTATGTTTTTATTTTTTTTATATGTTTTTTTGTCTTTCAAGGCTAATTATTTGAAATGCATATGCAGATGTGGGCCTAGTTTGAACGACAGGGCTACGATGTTTTGACAGGCGGGGTGACCAGCATGTAGCAGATGTAGCAGCAAACTCAGATGCAGTAGAGGCATTGACCGAGATGGAACACAACTTAGAGAGGTTGACTATCCTAGAGACTGGGACTGATGATTTGCCTCTCCGGTACCAGAGGCATGTGGTTGGGGTTCTAGGACCGCTCAGGCGAATGTCACGTCGGGTTTGTTCATGTTATAGTCTGCTATCATGATCATCATCATGCTTAGTTTCTTAGTCTTCTTAGGGCTACATTTTGATTTTTGTATCAGCATATTTAGATAATAAAGGCCACATGACTTATTTCCTTGGCTGACATATTTTTTGTATAACACACTCTCTACAGACTTTATCTAATTGAGACTACTACTTTTGATTTCAGTTTATCTTGTTCAATATATGGATAGATATTTCTTTTACTTACAAATGTTGTAAATGTCTATTTAACATGTGATTGGCTAATGTATCGATTAATGTGTTTAAATTTTTTGGAATGTGTCGATATTCAATGTAATCAAACTGCCTTTCCAACAGGCGGACTCGTAAAAACATTCTTAACATTAATGGACTTCTTACTCTATAGACATTGTTCAAATGTAATACTATGAGTTACGAATCTAATGTAACAACCAAATGTCGAATGCAAAATGAGATGGCGTCAGATAATAGTTCAATGACTGCACTATATTCTACTATGTTGTTCATTATTTGGCCACGACATATCCCATGAATGGAAACTAACGCATCACTAGGTGAATAAATGACCCAGGTTGTGGAAGACAAGTTCCGAGTACTACGACTAGCGCCATCAACAAATCTAATGTAAGTTTGAGGGGACGTCGACATCTGCAAATCAAGTGTAAAACAAGATAATCATGAGAAGTAGTAGTGGATTGTAAAAATTCTAAGACTATTGCACACACTTATAAAAATATAATACAAGTAATGTACAAATTTTCATGAAATATTTTATGCATAATATCTCTTCAGGTAAAGGCCATTTCTGGGCTTTCCTAAAGAAACACCATCATAATCAACCAGCGCATAGGCTCCTTTAGCTAGTACACATTTTACAATGTAAGGGCCATACCACATAGGCTCAAATTTACTTGCACCTAATTTGTCATGTACTATATCGTAGACTAAGACTAGGTCACCTTTTGCATAAGAACAAGGATTCACGTTTTGATTAAATTGAGGCTTGACTCGCTTTTCATGAGCCATACTAGCCAGTGCGGCCTCATGACGAGTTTCATCTAGATGTGCTAAGTGAAATCAATGCTCTTCCTTTGCATAGGTAGCTAGTAATAACTCGATGGCTAGATTCAAAGATGGAATTTCACATTCAATCGATAAAACTGCCTCCAAACCATAGACAAGTTGGAAGGGAGTGAAACCCATATATGTTTTCATAGTAGTATGGTATGCCTACAAAGATGAAAGAAGCATAATATGATAGTTTCCTTTATGAATGCCAACTATATGTTTAATCATGTTTGTTAAAACTTTGTTAGAAACTTCGACTTGACCATTTTCTTGCGGATAATAGGGGGTAGAGCTATCATGGCACAGGCTGAGCTATGAAGATAGTTCAGTCATCATAAAATTGTGAAAATGGCTACCATGGTCTGTAACAATGGCTTATGGGACATCGAATCGAGCAATCACATGATTGAAAATGAAAATTGTTGCAGTGTCACCGTCGTCCGTGTATGTTGGCATTGCCACGGCCCATTTCATAAAATAATCAATTGCAAGGATAATATACCATGTCCCCCAGCAGAGCAAGGGTTACAGGTGATGAAATATATGCCCCATTTTGTAAAATGGCAGATAACTATGATAGGGTGAAGAAGACCTCGGGTCACTCACATCTTGTGATCATAAACCTGGTAATTATGGCATTTTTTTTACTGCGATTATGCAATCATTAAACATGGAAGGCCAAAAATAGCCAACGCACAATATATTTTGGGCAATGGCATACCCAGACATATGAGCACCACACGCTCCAGAATGACACTCATTTAGTTCTTTTTTCAGCCACTTGAAGAGTTAGGCAACGTTGAAATATAGAGTCAACACCACGATGATAAAGAGTATCACCAACAATGTTATATTGCTAGAATTGGTAGCAGACACAACGACGATGAGTTCGAGATAATTCATGCCTAAAAGTTTGGGTTTAAAGATATGTGATGATATCTCCATACCAAGGATCATACATATTGATTAGAAAGAGAGATTCATTTTCCAGAGAATCTTGTACCATTGTTTCTGTGTCAGTGTAGGGGAAGTCACATAATAATTTAGCGAAAACTAATGATTTCTTTGATTTAGATCTTTTGAATTCCAAATCAAATTCTTGTAAGACGACTATCCATTTGGAATACTTTCCCCCTAGAAATTGTTTCGTAAGAATATACATTATAGGACTGCAATCTGAAATGACTGCCATTTTTGTAAGAGTATATAGTGACGAAAATGCTGAACAACTTGAATGGTTGCCAAAGATAATTTCTCCACGTGTGCATACTTGATCTCAGTTTTGGTGAGATTTCTACTTAGGTAATAGATCACATGCTCATTGTTAGATTCTTCTTCTTGAACTAATACCATGCCAATGGTGGCATCTGACGTAACTAGATATAGAAAGTAATCTCGATGATAATTAGGCGGTGCAATAACGGTGCATGGGTTAACACATATTTTGATGCAGGAAAAGCTTTTTCAGCGAGCTCATCCCAAATGAAAGGAATGCCCTTTTTCAAAAGTCAGGTAAAACCTTTGGTCAGTTCATTATAGTTAGGTATGAATATACATAAAAAGTTTCTTTTCCCCTACAAACCTTGGAGTTGATGAATATTAGAAGGAGCAAGCAAGTTCAGTAAGAGGATTGACATGAATGCCCTCTTTCGAAAAAACAAATCTTACAAGTCGACTAGATTGTACACAAAAAATGCATTTGTGTGGATTCAAACGAATATTGTAGTGCCTACATCTAATGAAGATTTCTCTCAAATGCTATGGATGGTCTTGTCGTCTCTGTGAGTGAGCTGGTAGGTCATCTAGGTAGGGATGGACAATGTGTTTGATATCATGAAATGCGTAAGACATTTCTCTTTGAAAAGTTGTGCCAACATTCTTCAAGCCAAATGGGAGTTTACGATAAGAAAAAAATCTCCATGGACAAATGAATGTAGGCTTATGCTGATCAGTAGGAAGTATGTTTATTTGGTTGTAACAGGAAAATCCATCCATGAAAGAGAAAATCTCATTTGCAGCACAATCATCAACAATTTGATCGATATACAAGGTTGGGTAATTGTCTTTTGGACAAGCTTTATTAATGCCCTTGTAATCGAAACATACTCTAGTGGTTCCTTGTTTCTTATTAACTGGTATAATATTGGATACCCAATCATTTAAAGGAATGAGGTAAATGAAACCTACTTTTAATAGTTTTTCAACTTCAACTTTTATAGCAACAACTTTTCATGGATGTACCAGACGCAATCTTTGTCTAACAAATTTGGCATCCAGATAAGTCTTAATTTCATGCACTACAATACTAGGATCTATTCCTAGAATTTCTTTGTAAGATCAGACAAAAATTCTATGACATTCCTTGAATAGGGATTTAGATGTTTGAATTTATTCAAAAGAATAAGAAGCACCTATATGAATAGTTTCAGTAATTCTTGGTTTTGCCAAGATGTTAATTGGCACAGTTGTTGATATGTTTCGTAAATTCTTTTCAGATTCAAAATGAAGGATAGAGATCAGGAATTCAGGATTATTCACAATCTCAAGTCAAAACATAGACGAAAAATTATTCTCGACTTTGTCGAGGCAGGGTAAGAAATATGAGTGATGATGGTAATCGTCGCATAACATTTCATCTAAAGTCATTACCTCCATGACGCCTTCATCAATTATAAACTCTTTATCAAAAGGATTAGGTATTAATATTGGTTTTAAACGTGAGAAATGAGAATAATCATCGATGATCATATTCACTCAATCATTTTCATATGGTCATGGGTTGGAAAAGGATTGAACTACCTCATAAGCCAATTCAAAAGGGCTAAGAGGCATTTAACTGCCATAGAAGGCTAATTTCGACTCTGAAGGTACTTTCCAAAGATCAGAAGATTCGAAAGTTCTTGATGTAATAATATTGACTTGGGAAACATTATGTGGAAGATTTGGTGGAGTGAACGCGAAATTTCCCATAAGAGATGAGTCTTTAAGAACACCAACACCAACATCCTCATATGCAGTAATCGATTTTCCAACAAAAGGAACGCTACCAGTAGAGTTAGGGTTTGAAGTGTAATAGAATAGTTGGTCTACTTTCGTAATTTTCCCTTATGAGGGAACATAATCATTCAAAAAAATGATGAGACTAGGAAAAATTTTAAGGATGGAAGTTTATCTTAAAGTTTAGAAACTTTGGTGAATCTACTAGTTCCTAATATGCAAGTTGTAAAAATTTTGGTGATATTTTTGTAGAAATATTTAGATTTCCAATGATTTTATATTAGTCGATATAATATTTTATAGGTTTTTAAAGTGTACTATAAAATTTGGGCGAATTGTTTTTTGAAAATAACATGGAAAATTAGCCCAGCTACGAATATTAGCCCCTACAATTTTCCCTGGATGAGACCACGACAGACATGGTAAAAGTCCAACTTTGGCCCAGTAATAGATTATAATCACATTGAGCGTCTACGACCTCAACTTCAATTGAAACCATTTTACCTTCTAATTCTATAGGCAGGTCATTCAAAATTCCATAAGGTTGAAAACCTCTTCCATCAAAGGATTTCAAGGTCATGGGAGACTGATTGATAGATGGAGGACCTAAATCTCTCCAACAAGAAATAGACATAATGCATGTACACACTTCTTCATCAATTACTATTCGAAAAACTCGTTTGGTCTTGACAAAAACTGCTATCTAGAAAGTGAGTTGATGTGGGAGTCTGGGTACATGATTTTCGAGATAAAAACGATTAGATTAGAGTCCTGGGGGTCAATTGCTCTTATGGTTGATAACAATAATTTCCTTTGTGCTGGAAAATTTTGTAGTGCCACTTTGAGAGCTAACATGGCTAAAGGTGACATAGCCAGATCTTCAACAACGTTGTAATTCTAAGTAGCTCTAGCATGAGGATTAAATGTTGACTTTCGAGCAACACCCATAGGAGGTAGTCGAATTACCATATCATGATTAGATTTTTAAATTTTTAAAGGTTTAGAAAGAGGAGGAGCTGATGTGGAAGAATGACTAGGTGAATTGGAATCATTTCCATCTACATTAGGATTTTTAGATCTGTAGTCTTTAGACCTTGTAGCCACCATAAATTATGAAGACATCATCATGAAGTCCGCCGATGTGGAAGAAGAAGATGGCTTATGGGAAACCATCTTATTGTCTCGAGAAGGAAATGGATCCTTAAATACAGTAGGAGTAGTTGAACCTTTAATGAATTTAGAAACTTCAGTGTGATGAGGGCATTCCTTGGTGTAATGATCATCATCACAAATTAAACAAGGATAACAAGGTTTATTCTTTTCGTCAGATGGTTCATTCTTGTTTTATTTCTCTTTGGGAGTAGTGCCTTGCTTTGTTTTTCCTTTTCCTTTCTTTTTACCTCTGGGTTGCTTGTTCTTGACAGTTGATGAATATACGGAATTTATTTCAGAAGTAATTTCAAGAGAAGGATTTTATTCGAGTGAATCTGGTAATGCCAAAATCTAAGTCTTGTTAGAATTTTTCTTTCTAGTCTTAGATTGTTGGCTAACAGAACCAATCACACCATCAGTGGCATGTGATCCTGTAAGCATTGGGTTAGTTTGACCTAGACGAGGAAATTCTGCAATTTTTTCATACAAAGTGCCAGACTGAGTTTAAACAAGATCTACATACTGGGCACGAGCTATAAATTTCTCTTCAATCAATGCCACCTTTGGCAACATCTTTAGTAATTACAGGCAAAAGTGATTTTATAAACCATTTGGCTAAAATTTGATCTAGGATGTAAACTTTAACTAAACAATGTCTTAGTCTCCATTCATGAATATGATCTAAAATATAGGTAGACGCCAGCTATTTTATAGAAGCTAAAAGTTTAGTACCATTATCATATTGGATAGGTAACTGAAAATGCGTCAAAAATGCAATGGCAATGGCATTGAAAGTACTGAAAGAAGCTCGCGGTAATTCAACATACCACTTTGATGTCGAACCAATTAAGGTCCATTGGAAAAGTCGTAATCTAATGGAATTGTCGATTAATGAGTTCGATGCACACCAAAGATGATAAGTCATGATGTTATTTGATGGGTCCTCTCCTGATTTCTCTTCAAATTTTGGAATGTCATTGGGAAAATTTGTAGGGATTATCGACGAAAACGATATATAGAAAATGGGATCATTTGTTAACCGAGATAGATCTGGTAAATCCAATGTTGCAATAAATGGTAACTGACAGTTAGGATCCTGTTGCGTGTATTGATAACCTTGAGGGACGAGTCCTGTTCCTGGAGGGGGATACCCAGTGTAGGAATTTACAGGGTAAGTTCCTCAGACAAAACACCAAAAGGACA
>APFE031758223.1:0-66089 GCA_000404065.3 Pinus taeda | reverse complement strand
ATGTGAAATGAATACATATATTATGAAATAATGGAAGGAGACCATATCCTACCTAATATTCAATTTGAGAAGGTAAGTGGGGAATTTGAATAATGGAAATCATGAATTTTATATTAGACCAATATTTTCCAATATTTTCAAATAATGTAAACAATAACAAAATTTGTAGGATAAATTTAAGTGGGGAATTACAAAATTGAAGGGTAAATTGGTAGATCAAGAAGAACAAGGGAGGGAGTCTAAGAAATAACCTGAAAAGGATCAACCTTGCTTGAGTGCTTTCAGGATCAACCTAGTTTGAATGTCATGAACCATTCACAATCCCTATTCAAAATGGAAGTGAAGGTTGACATCAAGTTAAATCATTGTTTGCATCAATTATAATTTTATTTCAGTGTTCATCATATAGAGGAAGAATAAATGATTCCCTTTTCTTGGCTAAAATTAGAGGGCCATGCCCTAAATTGGTGGGAAAGCCACATGGAGACCTTGAGGTTGGAGGGACATCCTCTAGTGACTAAGTGAGAGGATTTCAAAACCCTCATAAAGTCAAAATTTTAACCTGTTGGGTATGTAGAGGACCAATGGATCATATTGCATTACTTTAGGCAGAGACATGGACAAAGTGTACAAGAGCACACCACAAAATTTAGAAAGATGGCCATAATGTTGGATATCTCCCTAAAGAACCTTGGCATACTCCTCAAGTATCCAAGGGGTATGTATAGTCATTTATGGAAGAAAGTGATGCTATTCAACCCTATATTGATGGATAATCTTTATGTACAAGCAAAATACCTAGATAACATATGCTAGAAGAAAGGAACTCAAGTGGGTCAAAGTGGAAAGAGCGCCAGGAAGTTTCCAAGGAAAGGAAGAAGAAGTGGAGTGGGGGGAGGAAAAAAAGACATCAACCACAACACACTAGTACAAAGATATTAGCAACCATTATAATATTGGTGATCATATAAAGGATAAGTGTTTGAAGTTGCATCTAAAGCTTAAGCTGAAGAAAAAAAGGAAAGATACTAAGAAGAAAAACATAATGGACACATATCTAAGTAATCAGGTGGAAAGTAGCTTCGTCGTGGATGAGAATATTTTCTATACATCAATGCATAAGGGGGTGAATCTAAGTAGCCTTCCACAACAAGAAGAGAAGGAAATGACCAGAATATTCCATATAAAGATACAGATCAAGAAGACAAATATTGATGCTATGTTCGACTTAGGATCACAAGACAATATCTTTACAATAGAGTTGGTCAATGAATTGAGATTGGAACTTTGTGATCATCCAAGCCCATGTCCAATGGGATGGGTAAATAAGGATGTAAAAGTAAGGTAACCAAACAATGCGAATTCAGATTTGTTATTAGTGGTAATTTCGTTAATCAAGTAGAACTATATGTAGTTCTCCTTGATGTATGTGGAGTGGTGTTTGGAAGTACGTATATGTACATGTGGGATGCAATATTCACATAAAAATCCAACTAGTATCACTCAATTAAGGATGGAAAGTCTTTCACCATCAACATGCACAAGGGAAAGTCCAATTTTTTGCTAGTAAGTGCTAACCAAGCCAAGAAACTGATCAGTGCTAGCAAGAAGTATGTTTTATTTTTTTAAGAGAAAATAAATCTGTAGAAGAGTTAGTGAGAGAAAATCCATCCCTAGAGGAGTGTATTAAGGAACATAAACACTAACTGGAAGTGTTTCTATAAGCATATAGGGTTTTTCTATGAGCCTAAAGGGCTACAACCTAAGAGGCAAGTAGAGCACAAGATCGAGTTGTCATTGAACTCCTTATTGCCACACATTGGATTGTACATGCAGTCCATTATAGAACCAAGTAAGGTGAAGAAGTTGTTGCATCAGCTATTGGAATAAGGTTTCATTCGACAAAATACCTCACCATATGGGTCACCCATCATTGTTATGCCAAAGAAATATGGGACTTGGTTGATGTGTACTAATTACAGGGTGTTAAATAAAATTGTTCTCAAGAACATACCCCCAACCTAGGATAGATGATCTAATGGATCAATTACAACAAGTGAAATACTTCAACAAGCTAGACTTAAATTTTGGATATCACCAAGTTTGATTCAAGGAAGAAGATATCTAGAAGAACACATTCAAAACTAAGTAAGGTTTGTATGAATGGTTAATCATATCATTTGGCCTATGCAATGCACCAACTATGCTTATGAGGTTAATGAATGATATATTGCAACTTGTATAGGTTTATTTGTTATTATATAGTTGGATGATATACTTGTATTAAGTGCTACATGGGGGGAGCACATCTCACATTTGATGCAAGTGCTAGAGACATTAAAGAAGCACAAATTGTTGAAAAATATCAAGAAGTGTGAGTTTGCATAACATTATTTGGTATATCTGGGGTATGTGATAAGTGTAGGAGAGATAAATATAGATCCTACCAAGATGGAGGACATCATGAAGTGGTTGGTTCCTACTAATTTTTCTAAGATTATGAGTTTCATTGGGAAAAATAATATCTAAAGAAATTCATAGCCTCATTTTCAATAGTAGTAGCACCACTCCAATCCATAACAACAAGTGACAAGAGTTTCTAATGGGGAAAGGGTCAACAAAGGGCCTTGAGAAGTTAAAGAAGAAGATCAATCAACCATTAGTTCTACCATTACCAAACTTGCAAAAACCCTTCGAAGTGGACACAAATGTGAGTGGGTATGTTATGGGAGTGATCTTGATGTAGGGAGGAAGTCTTATATCCTACCATTCTGAAGTATTAATGAGGTAATTCTGAACTACCCTACCTATGAACAGGAGCTCTCTACCCTGGTGCAAGCTATGAAGAAGTGGACACCACGGAAAATTTTAAGAACCCCCCCTAAATTTATAAATATAATAAATGGGCGAATCTCCATGGTATATAGGAAAAATGGAAGGCGAATTTATCAATAATATAATATGTATAATATAATTTTGGCGAATCTCTCACCTAGGCATGGCGAATATTTTACTCAATATAAATCTTGTAAGGTCTTGGCGAGTCTTTCACTAAATAAAATAAAACTTTGGTAAAGTCCTAGTGAATTTTAGCATTGTGAACTCTTAGAGAATTTTTTGAAGAAGTATAAAGCCATAGGAAATATCCGCCTGGCTAATCGAAGCCTAGATGTAGAGAATATGAAGGGTTGAAGCCCATGTTTTGAAGACCCATAGAAAAACTGCATTTTAAGGTGATTTTTTAGTTTGTTTTTCCATGAAATATGTTCTAAAATGAAGCTCTGTTGCATATATTTTGTCTTGTTCAACTTGAAAACTAAATCTGTGGCCAAATATTTATGTTACGCTTGTGATTCCTATGTGGAGATATCAAGGGGCTAGCGCGGATTCTATGCCGACGAGTAATGAAAAAAGACACACATGAAACTATGCAAGAAGGAAGAAAACCTCGAGAATGGAAGGATTTTAAATGGGATCCATCCCAGTACCCTTTTGGAAGGAAAGACAGTAAGGACGAAAGGAGGGTCATCGACAAGCAGCAACGAGAACCACCAGAAAGTTCTCGAATACGTAAACTCCATTCTAGAACTGTTCCGTGAGAAGAGTGAAGATAGAAAGACTAGTCAAGAAAACTAGCCCTTAAGGCATCGCGTTGCAGAATGAGGAGATCTTCTCCTACAATGCGGCCAAAACAAGAGGTCTCGTGGTTATAGAGCAGAATACAGAAGCATGGTTGAAGAATCTTCTATTCAGGCTAAGAAATTATTCGGATCGATAGACATAATGGAAGGCGTGATCAACAAACTTTATCTACTCAAGCCCAATTATCTGTTCACTCAAGAAGCATGTCATTAAGGCCTTGTACTCCTGTCCATGATCCTTACATGCCCTGTTTAAACAACAGGTTTGTGGATTGATTTTATCTAGGATTCATTTCTTTTCTTGTAAATATCTTTCAGATCTCTATGGTTGCAAACAGGTTTGTGTTGGTCATTGGTGCAGCATGTTGTCTGAGACAGGCAGCTCAGTTTCGACCTCGAATGAACAGAGTAATTAGTCTTATTCTCTTTAGTTGCGTATATATGTTTTAGTTTCTGATCTTATGTTAAATTTAGTTGCTTGAAGACGTTTCCTTTCCTGTGAGGAGTTAGTGCTGGAATTGTTTTTGCCCATAATGAAGAAATTGTTTCATTAATTGGTTACTGTGTTGAAGAGAAGGAGTACTTTTTGGTCTACAACTTGTTACTAAGAGGAAGTCTGGAAGAAACTCTTTATGGTATGTAGTATGCCAATTTTCATGCATTTATCATGTTACGTCCTTGGAGATTTTTATTATTTTTTAGTGTTAAGTGTTGTTCCCGGTTCTCAGAAAACGTTGGGTTATAGGAGGAAAGGACAAGCCATAGGCTCATTGGAAAGATAGGTTGAAAGTGGCCATTGGAATTGTTGAAGCTTTGACTTATCTGCATGAAGGTTGTTCTCATCCTATCATCCATAGAGATGTGAAATCATCGAATATTTTGCTTTATAAAGAATTTGAACCTCAGGTATCTTGATCTTTGTGAGAGAAACAAGTTCTCAAGCTTCTGTTGAATTGTTTGCATTTTTTGGTTGGAGATGTTATAATAAGGTGTGCTTGATCATTAACTAGCAAATCATCTTTCGATGGATCATTAACTAAAGATATTCTATGAATAGTTGTCAGATTTTGGGCTAGCCAAATGGGCTTCAACAACATCTGCATATATCACATGTAGTGATGTTGTAGGTACATTTGGGTAAATATCCATTTCTTTCTTTACACCAGCTCTTTTCTTAGGAAAATAAATGTCATTTATAATCAAGACTTCATAAAACTAGCTGCTATCATATTTCAGGTATCTAGCTCCAGAATATTTCATGTATGGCAAGGTTAATGAGAAGACGGATGTGTATTTCTTTGGAGTAGTTCTTCTAGAGCTAATAACTGGAAGAAAACCAATCAATGACAAGAATCCTAAAGGCCAAGAAAGCCTGGTTATGGTTATGTGGGTAGGGCTCTAGTGTCCTTGCTTGTTTTGTATTTGATAATTTTGGATTCTTTTGGTTTCTTTGTCTTGGTTTAGAATCTTAATCTCTTGTAAATTTCAAAATATAGGTAAGGCCATTACTAGCAGATGGCTCTGTAAAAGAACTTCCAGATCCACTTTTGGAAGATGCTTATGACATGAGCAAGATGAAGAGAATGGTCATTGGTGTAGCATGTTGTCTGAGATAGGCAGCTCAATTTCGACCTCGAATGAACAGAGTAATTACTCTTATTATCTTTAGTTGCATATATATGTTTTAGTTTCTGAACTTATATCAAATTTAGTTTCTTGAAGACATTTCCTTTCCTGTGAGGAGTTAGTGCTAGAATTGTTTTTGCCCATAACGAAGAATCGCACATGAAATATCAAGTTGATATCCTTCTGACATAGAGTTAAGGGTGTTTAGATATAATGTTTAGGGTTGTAATCTAAACATATGTTCAGTAGTTAAATTTGTAAAATCATCACCCTTAAACAGGTTAGCCCTGAATGTTGATGGTGGATTATGGAAAAATATTCAAAGCCTCAATTGCCAATAATATCTTTTTCCATTAATGAAATATAATATTCTTTGAATATTAGCGAAAGAGATTACATCATATCTCAAACCAAAGCTTCAGTATGCAAATTACCCCTCCCTAAATAGGAAAGAAGAGCTAGCATATCTGCTTTCACTCCAATATCAAGAGAGTATATATCTTTCCTGAGAATCACTATCCTAGCTGAAATCTGGATTGCAAGATCTGAATTGAAAGCTTTGGTTTCCCCAAATAAAGTGGCTTACCTTTTGAATTAAACTGGCTTTGTCAAATTTAAAACAATGGATAAATGTTAATGTAAGAACGTGAACTTATTCTTCCTCATTGTTGGTCTATAACTAATGATTGCAGATTTTGAAATTACTATGAGGAGAAGGAGATGACCTACCTTATTGGACAAAGAGGCAGTTGACAATGTCCACGGAATTAGATGAATTGATTGAGGATGAATTTGGGGCAAACTTTGGGAATTGTGACATGCAAACTCATCTATCACTTGCAATGCTTGGAGTTGATGATGATTTGGTATCAAACAGTAGTCCGGATCAAAGTGTAGATCTTGTACATGAGAGCAGAACCTTGGAAGATTATTTCTATGGATGTTATTGTCATTCAACAAGCTTTGATTGATTTAAATCTACTTCTCTGAGCTTCATAATTTTTATTACTCCTTGCTTCTGTAAAAACTTCAATATTTTATACTTGGTATATTACTGTGAGCCATTGTCACTACTTAGTTGTGTTCAATTTCAATCACTTTGCATATTCGCTGAAGCTGTGCCTGAAGTTGAGTGGAGTCCATGTAAAATCCCTTACCAATTCCTTGTATAAATGTGAAAGTCGTTAGTGGTCACACGTTTTGGTGACCCACTGGTGCTCACTAGAGCTGAAAAATTTCTTGTCCTTGCCTTTGGAGCAATTGTATGTATGTGGAAAGAAAAGAAATTATGATATCGCTATTGATTTGCCAAACCATTGTTATGTACTTTTTCAGGTCTGAAGATGTGTAACTTGTGGTTTAGCTTGCTACATTCTCTTGTATACCAATTTACTTTGAATTTGTCAATATCATAAGCCCAGTAGCGATTTAAGTGTGCGTCTACATGGCAGAACTGCATTGGGCTTGAACTTTTCTAAAATTAAGTTGTATTTAAAGAAATATGGTGTCCAAAAAGCATAGAACTTCAAACATCAAATCTCTTTGCTCCTTGTAGGCTTGAACCAACATCTCTTCTAGAGAAATTCAACAATTCTAATTTAATAATCCTATCGTCCTCTCTTTGTACCTTTTGGGACAATTGCTAGTAATAATAAATCTTAAATTTTAAACACTAAGAAAAACTATAATTCATGAAAATAGAAATAATAAATAAATAAATAAGAAAGTCAAATAAAAAGGAAATAAAACTAAACACTAAATAACAGTAACTAATAAAAATGGAAGTTACTAAACAACCCATCATAAAACCTCAACCAATCACTTTACAAACAAATAAATTTAAACAATAATAAAAAATAACAAAAATGGAATTTCCAATCTTAAATTATGGACAAGTAGCAAAAATGTTTAGTCAAAAACAAACTAATACACACTGAAAAGTAAAATTAAAAGCCTAATACCATGCATACTACAGGTATAATAAAACTATTATAGATCTAACATATATATTCCTTTTTTTTTATCATAACAAACATTTTTTTATTTTATTTAAAAATATATATAAATTTCTAAAATAGTAAAAACATTATCATTGAGAATATCGTCCGTTAATCTAAATAATCAAACTATGATTAAGTTAGTAAAAATTGTTAAACCTATTTATAAACTTCTGATTTTTTTATATAATAAATGATGTAAAAATAAATATAAAACACTATTTTTTATAAATTATATATTTTATATAATAATAGATGAAAAAAAATACAAAACACAATATTTTATATAATAAACGATGAAAAAATAAATATAAAAAAGGTAATTTCAAAAAAACCATGCTGACCAGAGAGCCACGCCAGTCAAATTTTTTGAAAGTTCAATTTTTCATTCTGAGCTGAAATCACATTGGTCGTATTTGACCCGTTCTTAATCAAATCGCATTGGTTCTTCCTTAACCTGGTTTGTGATAGAGTGGGGAACATTTTCCAATTAATAACCAGTAAATGTGTGTTTTGTTTGTCAACATATCAGCACTTAAAAGCAACAGTGCCCAGATTTCATGTCAAACCGACAAGGGAAATGACCCCTTACAAAATAAACATCTAAAAATTCATGGGTTGGTTTCTCTCACCGTAAAAATGTTTTGTGAACCACAATCGTCTGCGTTTGGCTGATTATTTTCACAGGTATTACAAACCTTCAATGCTTGCAGAGAACAGGAAATGTTAAGGAAAATACAAACTAAGCTCAGAATATTAGCTTTTCACGTTTTATCTGTTGAAAATGTAATTTCAACGCTGTCGTACCATTCCCCGAAACCACAGTTGCAAAACCACAAACCTGCTTGAGGCATATTAGGACCGCTCTTTGGCATGAAGTGGTTTCCGTACATAAGGGCCCGATAAAATTTAGGGTTGACGCGTGGATGAGGCGTGACATCACCCTCTGACATTTATCAGAAGGTAAATGTCGACTAAAAAGGCCTTCCGATATTCATCTCCTTCGTCCGATCTACTCCAGCATTATCCATTGTTGATTGTTCAAAGTTGCATACAAGGCTGCAATAAATGTTATGTGGAGTAAAGTTCGGTTAAAAAGGCCTTCCGATATTCACCTCAACCGTTCGATTCCAGGAGGGAAAATCAACGGTTGACGGGCATCACAAACCTGCATCAAATAAAGCTTAGCGCGGAGTAAAATCAAGCTTTATTTTTGACCATACCTTCATTAAATATTTGTCATATGCGTAGGTGTATTTTTAATTTTTTTTTACGGCTTTCTTTTACGGCATGTATGGGCATAAATTAAATAGAGGCATGGGCAATGTCATATAGTTTAATTTTATTGTTTTTTAATTATTCAGGGACGTAAGTTTGTTTTGACTAAACAAGTAAAAAACATATTGTCGTTGGTCAATTTGGTAAGTGAAAACAAGAACGCACAGCAGTGCAGGAGCGATGGCGAAGAAGTGAAGAAGAAAACCAGGGGGAAGCTTGTATCAGAAAAACCATGAATTGTTTCACACAGCAGTGAAAAGGGAACAATAAGTTTTGTAAATGTAAAACCATTTTTACAACAGTAAATGTGAATGTAGATTTTACACAGCAGGTGTAAAAATCAATTGTAAAAGAGGCAGAGTAATTTTGTTTTTTTTGGGTGAAAAGTTTTGGTGAATCCCTCTGAGTGAAAGAGGATGAATATGTATGAGTGATTTTATTTTAATGAATAGAAATCTTTTATGGTGGTGCAATACTCTGTTCTTCAGTAATTTTTTTTTTAAGCTTCCCTGTGCAAAAAAGATCCTGGAGTAAAGAAAACAGAGCATTGCCTCTGTGTGTTTTATTTTTGTGTTTTTGGGATTTTGCCTGAAAAATCCCCAACAGTGGTATCGGAGCAGGCTTAGGCTCTTTGAAGGTGACAAAGAAGCTGAAGGGAGGAGTCTTTTGTTGCAGCAGTCAGTTGTTTTAAAAATACACAGTCAAGAAATTGAAGCATAACTAAGGAAGCAAGGAATGGCCAGCACAAGCACTGGTATGGGTATGTTTAACACCCAGTTCCCACAGTTCAATGGGAAAAACTATGACTATTGGGCAATAACCATGAGAGCCCTGTTTGCCTGTCAAGATTTATGGGAATTATTTCAATATGGTTATGAAGAACCAGCAGATGAAAATGAGTTTAATATATTAACTCAGGGAGAGAAAGATCTATTAAAGACCAACAGGAAGAAGGACTCAAAAGCCCTTGTATTTTTGTATCAAGCAGTGGACCAGAGTGTGTTTCCAAGGATAGCAGCAACTAAGACATCCAAAGAAGCATGGAAAACTCTCAAGACAGCCTATCAAGGCATGGAGAAAGTGAAGACAACAAAAGTACAGTTGCTGAGGGGAGATTTTGAGAATCTGAACATGAAAGAATCAGACAATATTGACTCATTCTTCACACATGTGATTGGTTTGGTCACACAAATGAGGACTCATGGAGAAGTTCTTGAAGAAAGGAGGATTGTGGAGAAACTTTTGAGGGTCCTACCCTCCAAATTTGATGTGATTGTAACCACCATTGAAGAGACAAAGGATCTCTCAAACTTTTCAGTTGATGAGCTCCATGCATCACTGATAACACATGAGCAGAGGTTGAGTAGGAATGAAAACTCATCTCTAGAGCAAGCCTTCAAGACCCAGATGTCCTTTGGAAGAGGAAGAGGTCAAGGTAGAGGAAACAAAAGAGGAACAGGCAGAAGCCAGAACAGAGGTGGAAGGAACAGTCTAGCAAATGCTCAAGGAAGAGGCAGCAATCCAAATCAGAACCAAGGCCAAGGCAGCAGCCAACAAAGAGGACAACGTCATGCGCAAGGACAAAAGTATGAAAAATCCAATGTCCAATGTTATTATTGCAAAAAATATGGGCATTATGCCAATGAATGTAGGAAGAAACAATATGATATGAGTAATAGTTCTAGTGCAAATATCACTAGAGAAAATACAAGCCAAGATAATGTTTTATTAGCTTGTAACATGGCAGAAACAAACAATGAAGACATATGGTTTTTCGACTCAGGTTGCAGCAACCATATGACAGGAAAAGTAGCCCTGTTTTTTGCTTTAAATCAAAACGTGAAATCAGAAGTCACACTTGGGACTGATAGCAAAATTTTTGTTATGGGAAAAGGAGAAGTCAAAATATTTACAAAGAAAGGTGAAAAGAAAACCATAGCAGATGTCTACTATGTCCCTGGAATGAGATGTAACCTCTTGAGTATCGGACAACTTGTCCATAAGGGGTACAATGTTTTCTTTAAGAATGATGTATGCACCATCTTGGATATAGCACCTAGCAAAAGATGTATTGCTGAAGTGAAGATGACAAGGAACAGGATGTTCTCTCTTAGAATAAGGGCAGATTTGAAAAACAAAGAAGTTATAGTAGCAGTTACCCAAGAGGCTTTCCAAAGCGTACCAAAAGATGAAAATTGGTTGTGGCACTTGAGATTTGGACATCTCAACTTTGGAGGTCTTAATTTGTTGAGCAGAAAAGGGATGGTAAGAGGATTACCATTGATAGAGAAACCGGGAACAGCCTTTGTGAAGGTTGTATCTTGGGAAAACAACACAGAGAAAGTTTTCCATCAGGGAAAAGCATAAGGGCAAAGGCACCCTTAGAGATTGTCCACTCAGATGTATGTGGACCGATGCAAACTCCATCACTAGCACGCAACCAATATTTTCTAACATTTATTGATGATTTCACCAGAAAAACTTGGGTATATTTCCTTAAAAACAAAAGTGAAGTGTTTGAAAAATTTCGCAATTTCAAAGCACTTGTGGAAAATTAAATTGGGCTTCATATCAAAGTTTTGAGAACTGACAGAGGTGGTGAGTATATCTCCAAGGAATTCCTACGGTTTTGTAGAGAAAATGGAATTCATAAACAATTCAAAGCTAGGTACACCCCACAGCAAAATGGAGTTGTTGAAAGGAAGAATAGGACCATCATGGATATGGTAAGGAGCATGTTGAAGGCAAAGCATTTGCCAAACGATTATTGGGCTGAAGCTGTAAATTGTGCAACATATATTTTGAACAGGTGTCCTACAAAAGCAGTGATGAATAAAGTGTCGGAAGAAGCATGGAGTGGGAGAAAACAAGGAGTCACCCACATGAAAGTTTTTGGATGTGTGGCTTATGCACACATTCCAGATCAGCTAAGGAAGAAGTTGGTCAACAAGGGGGAGAAATGTATCTTCATTGGATACAGTGAGGAATCCAAAGCATACAGGTTGTATATCTCGTCTACCAAGAAGTTTTTTGTAAGAAGAGATGTTCAGTTCATTGAGGAGGAAGCTTGGGATGGAAGCATAGAGAAAACAGTGAATGTTAAAAACTGTTTGTCTCATGATGAAGATGATGATGAGATGGCTGAAATGCATCCCCAAACAGCAGTGCCAACACAAGGGCAACAAGCGACACCCTTGAGGAGAAATGAAAGTGCTTCTCCAAGCACACCACAAAGTGGAAGTTCAAGTGCATCTTCAAGCACTTGCACACCGAATGAAAGAGGTAAGAAATTCAGAAGTTTAAGTGACATTTATGATGAAGGAATGAATTCCTTATTTGCCTTTTATTGTCATGTTGATGACCCTATTCATTTCGAAGATGCAAGCAAAGATAAGAAATGGATAGAAGCTATGGATGAGGAGATCAATGCCATAGAGAGAAACAAGACATGGGAGTTGGTTGAACTACCAAAAGGTAAGGATGTCATTGGAGTTAAATGGGTCTATAAGACCAAGTGCAATGCTGAAGGCAAAGTTGAAAGACACAAGGCAAGGCTGGTTGTCAAGGGATACAAGCAGCAGTATGGGAGAGATTATGAGGAAACTTTCGCACCGGTTGCAAGAATGGAAACCGTGAGAGCAGTGCTGTCCATAGCAGCACAAAACAAGTGGAAAGTTTACCAAATGGACGTGAAGTTAGCATTCCTAAATGGAGTGTTAAAGGAGGAGGTCTATATTGAACAACCTCTAGGCTATGAGAAGAAAGGCCAAGAACACAAAGTATGCAGATTGAAGAAAGCTCATTATGGGCTGGAGCAAGCGCCAAGAGCATGGTACAGTAGGATAGATTCCTATCTACTGGAAAATGAATATGCAAAGTGTGAGGGAAAACCCACCGTCTACATCAAAGAAAATGATGGTAAAATTTTAATTGTAGTATTATATGTTGATGATGTGATTTTTACAGGTAATGATGACTACCTCATTAAAAATTTCAAATCAGTCATGAAAGAGGAATTTGAGATGACTGACATGGGTTTGCTGAGATACTTCTTAGGAATAGAAGTAGATCAAAATAAAAATGGAATTTTTATCTCACGAGCAAAATATGTAAATGAAGTGTTGGGCAGATTTAATATGCAAGACAGCAAGACAGCAGTCACTCCCATAGTAATGGGATTAAAACTCAGCAAAGAGGACAGCAGCAAGGATTTTGATCCTAGTTTGTACAAGAGTATAGTTGGCAGCCTTATGTATGTAACTGCAACTAGACCTGACATAATGTTTGCTATTAGTTTAATTTCCAGATTCATGGAGAGGCCAAAGGAAGCACATTGGAGAATTCTGAGGTATGTCAAAGGTACTAAAAGGTTTGACATCTTATATACTGTCTCAGAATGTTCAAATTTTATTGGGTACACCGATAGCGATTGGGCTGGAAGTGTGGATGATCGGAAAAGCACTTCCGGTTATGTTTCTCACATGGGTTCAGGAGCCATTTCATGGGCTTCTAAAAAACAGCCCATTGTGGCATTGTCTACAACAGAGGCAGAATATGTGGCAGCTACAGCAGCAGTGTGTCAAGCGGTTTGGATGAGAAGGATGTTAAGGAGCCTATGCCAAGAGCAAGCAAATGCAACGATTATTTTTTGTGACAATAGCTTAGCGATTGCATTATCAAAGAATTCAGTGTTTCATAAGAGAACGAAACTTCAGAGAATTGGTAAGCAATGGAGAAATAATTTTACAACATTGCAGCACTCAGGAACAGGTCGCGGACATTCTGACCAAGCCATTGGATCAGAAAAGCTTTGAATTTTTGAGGAAATGTTTGGGTATGATTGAATGCCCAGCAGTTGAAATTAAAGGGGAGTGTTGAAATAATAATTTCAACTGCAGAATTATTTTACCTTGCGATGCGATGAGATCGCAGATCGCAAATCGCTTATATTCTTGGAGCCTCTGTTTGTTCACTTGATTTCCGCGATTGCGATGTTGCGATGCAATTCGACTGCATATCGCACCCAAAGGTTAACGCTTCATTTTCCTGTTCCACAACGAATGCGATTTTGCGATGCGATCAAATCGCAAATCGCAAATCGCAAATCACAAAGTTAAACGGTTGAAGTACAGGCCTGCAACAAATGAATTTGACGTGAAGTAAAAGTTTCATTTACCGTCAGTTTTGTCAGTAAAACAGTAAATGTAATTTACTGTGGGTTGGTAAGTTTTGGTAAAGATTTTAATTTTGTTTCAGCGGGAGTATGGGCACAAGTAAAAGATGGTAAAACCATTTAATTTTATTGTTTTTCTTTTACGGAAGCATGGCAAGAGAAAATGGATGTAAGTTTTTTTTGTTATCATATATATATGTAATGTTTGTTTGTTGACAATGTAATTGTAAAGAGAGGCACAACAGTGCGTATGTATAGTTTTAAGAGTGCAAAAAGAAAAACTTGCCACAGGGAATGTAAGAAGAATACACACAGCAGTGTGAAGATTTGCAAAGTGAAACAGAGCAATTTTTTTTAATTGCTTCTGAAGCAGCCTTGGAGAATCCCTCTATTGGAGGATGAATCTTTTGTAACAGCAGTTGTTTTCTTAATGAATACAAGTTTTATGTGTGTTGTTGAAACTCTGTCTGCAACAAACAAATTTTAGTTTCTGCTGTGATTAGAGATCCTGCGTTGAAAAACAGAGTATGATTTGCTGTGTTGTGTTTGTTTTGTTTTTGGAATTTTACCAGAAAAATTCCCAACATGATTCTTGCATGTGGAATAAGTGGCTTTACATGCATGCTTTATCTTTAACATTTCACCATCTAGAAAATTCCAATTGCTACTTGTGTATCAATTCCTTTTATAACTTGCTTTAAAATGAAATTAAGGCAATTAATGTCCCACCAACCATGACTTAGCGAAAACCTTGATGGCTAAATGACGTACAAACAACTAGAATAAAGTACGTACAACAAACAGAAAGCTCTAAAGATTACATAAGATATCGATAATTACATGATTACGTTGAGTGCAACTGAGTAACATAAAGTATATTATATTTACGCATCATTACGCTGATATGCATATATTCTAAGATAATATGCTATTGTTTATGGAATCTTAATTTTATTAACAATTTTGTCTTACTATACTGCTAATGTCTTATGTACACAGAGATCTATCTTACAACCAGTTTTCTGGAGCTCTTCCAGGATGGCTGAACAGTTTGACAGTGTATGCAAATAGAATTAATTTCTGATATGAAGTAATCAGTTGACTTTTTAAACTAATTTGATATAATTGTCCGTTATTATTAGTAACTTCCATCTTTACTAGTAAACGTGAGTGTCTATTGTTGGGCAATCAACACGCCTTTTTCTATCAACTACATTGCAAAATTTATAATATGTTATATCATGACATGCAGGAATCTGGTAGGAAATTACTTCGCAACAAATGAAACCGATAATAGGTAGCCACGCCCTCTTTCTATCTCATATTTTATTTAAGAGCAAAGATAGATGAAAAATACTGAGTTAATATTGAAAAATATTGTTTGATTTCACCGACTAAAAGGGAAAATGCTAGAATTTAATATACTATACAAAATCATCGGTCTAATATTTATTCAGGATATAAGCAACCGGGCATGAGTCTGAAACCTGTGTCCTAATATCCTGATTTTTTATCTTTTATATTTTTCAGAATATTAAGTGGTGTTTCTTTTCGACTATAATCATCGTGAATAATCATTATAACTGGTAATTACCAACAACTTCGCTCTTACAGATTTTCTGCGAGAGGATTAGGTTGCCTCCAACGGACCTTTCCTTGCAATGGAGCTCCACGTTGTGAGTTATTTTAACCTCTTCCCTTTTATGTACGAAAGTTGCATTTTACATAGGGTCATCTGCTTTATTCCTATGCAGTAGTGTGTATATAGGATCCTGCACTTGCAAATTGGGGGTAACTATTCATGTAAAGTGGGCTTTATTAATGAAGGCAACAACTTTAAGGTTTTCATTTTCTCTTCTCTTTTCTTTTTTTTGTTTTGTTTTGTTTGTGCTATATTTTCAAATGCATGTTGCTTTTACTTATAAAATTATCTTTTATAATTCAACATAGTGAATATGTTCTTCTCATGGTTCATTAAACCTTTGATCTTTCTTGTTGGTTTTTATTGAGAAGATTCAGCAATGAGTTGTTTGCAGAATTTGATACAATTTTCAGATTTGTCCTCCATTTTGATTGTTTTCCCTGTGGCCATAATTAATTTTGTTATAGCCCTATCTTTGACTTATATCTTCATATGTTAATGTTGATAATAGATACCAACAATAAGATTCTTCCCTAATGCTTCCTACATAAGAGAACCTTCCCTTTGGTCATTAGTGATACCATTTATTTAAAATGTTTTTCTAAAACTTAGTCACTCTGCTATATTTTGTGGAAAGATGTATAGAAAGGAAGAGAGAATGATTCATACACCCTTGGGGCATTACACATCCTTCTCATCATTAAATAAATTTTACATAAGTCAAGAATTTTCCAAAATAACCTAAAACTAACCACTTCTAAATATATCTAGGATTTGCATGATTTTTTAAAAATATCTTGACTAATAGTATATAAAAATATCTTTCTAAAAGTGACTCAGACTGACAAACTATCTGACTACTTCACTTAACAAGATATTTCATTCTTTAACACTCGCTCCTAATCTCAACTATTACATTTACTAGTACTAACAACTCCGCCTTAATTATGACCACTACTACCTGTTGGTCTCAACTAGGCTTACAATACTTATACCATTTCAATTTTTTTTTTTTTTACTTCTGCATGTTGATCAACAACACTATTTTGCACAAGTCTTTTCTTCCTATTGCTCCAAAACTTTGTATTCCACATACTTTTTACTCTTCTTTAATAGTTCCTTGTCTTTAGTGTCATCTTTATCTGATTCTTTGTCTCATCTAGTTGTACCTTGGCTATCGTTGACTGAACTTTTCTGTCAATTACTATAAGATCAAAAACAACATATTCATGTTCTTTCATCTTCTCTTCCACTGCCACAGAGTCTTCAAGAACTTTGATGGTTTCCTTGATTTCTTCTACTAAATTTTTTGTTGTAGTTATTGTAGCTTTTCCATAACCACTTTCCTTTATCATACTTGGTGTTTGAAAGTCACTCTTCAAGAAACACTAACTCAACGTCATAATCAAATTCAAGTTTCACTACTAGGTTATCCTCACTTGATACTGCCACTGTAAAGACAATTTTAATTTCATCCTCCACATGTGTATCTACACACTTAGCTTCACTATTTTTATGTAATGTTCCTTCCTAAATTATTTTGGAACATGATTAATTTCTACATTTTGGGGCCAATTTTGGAGGTGACGGGGCCCATTTCATTTTTATTAGAAGACTTAGGAGTTAGAAGTATGTTACTTTGGGATTTTGTTAGTAGCATCTGGGGCCACCCACACAGGGAAATACGCACTTCCTAAGCCAATGGTTCGAAATGCATTAGAGGGAAAATCAAAGGTTTAGTAAGGGACCCATGAAGGAGGGAAAAAGGCTCCACGAAATCTATAAAAAGGAGGCAACACTTTTCATTTGACATCTTTTTGTCATATTGATTTCTCTTTGGTTGCTTGAGCTGCTTAGCCGAGTAACTTGTTGTTCAACAAGAGTTCTTCAACCAAAGAGCTCACCCTTTCTTTAGAGGACTTCGACTGCCACTCTAGGAAGGTTTTTCTTCATTCTTCTAGAGGAGGATTTCATTGTGGTTTCCAGCAATTGCATTCATCTCCAGGTGTTGCAAATTACTAAAAAAAGCAGTGAAGAGGAGGCCAAGTTTGCTTGTGTTGTCTTGCAGTGGAGTTTGGTTGGAAGATTTTCTGGAGAGGAGGCATAGGAAGGTTGCTATCATTTTAGAGAGTTTGGGAGCTGGAGGAGAGTGCTTCTTAGCAGTGTGACTTTTGCACTTCCTGGGCTTGCGCAGAGGCAACATTTGGTGCACACATGGGAGGTAGAGCATCAGTCTTTAAGGCGAACTTTGCCAGGGGAGCTAAGGGAACCATTTGTGGAGGAGATTCCTACATTTCCAGCGCTTGGGAGGAGGTTTTTGCCTGTATTCCTTGCAGGCTGTATTCTTGAGGAGTTTGGAGGGTGTAGGGCATATTGGAGGCCGAATTTAGGAGGTTGGATTCAGACCAAAACCTTTCTAGGTTTTTGTGAGTTTTGGTCACAGAGATTTGGGCTGATTTTGTAACATTTTTTGAGCAATGGAAGTGGATTTTCTTGCAGTTTGTTTCGAGTCAGTAGTGTAGTTTTCTGGGCAGCGCAGAGCATTGGAGGACCATTCATTTTCGAGTGCTTGATATCATTGTATCATCACCTGGGTTTTGTCATGCTTGCCATGGAGGCAAGCCTAGGTGCATTCCTCCATACTATTGTACTTGCTCCATTGATTAATAAAATGGCTCAGCTGGTTCTACTTTTGGAGTTTTTATGATCATTTACTCATTGTTGAAAATTTTTGTGTATAAAATCGTTTTTTCTTTGCATATCACTATTTATTTAAGTTTGGAACATTACAGTGGTATCAAAGCATGATCTTGGCCCAGCTGTGGGTAACCAGTAAGATCATGGGAGATTTGGGCATGTATGCATAGTGACGGGTTACACCGTACACCGCCCATGGCTCAAGGGAGATTCAGTATACAGGAATTATGGGGTGGAATCCATTAAAACGATGAGAGGTTGGCTCAGTTGAGGAAGGTGTGAGACCAAATCCATCCCTGTCCTTACAACAGAGACACTAGAGGTGCACAAGTCGTGGGAGTATGACCATCTACACCATGTGGGGAAAGTCGACAGAATGAGGGAACCATATCTCGTGAAAAGGAGCAAGCATGCCAAGGACAGTTAGAGCGTGAGTCAAGGAGAGGATTTTGCTGGTGGAGACTTGGTTTTAGACATCATGGGCCTGAGGAGGAGGTCGAGGATACGCAGGGTCATGAGGAGCACATCGATATAGCTATTGTAGAACAAGAGTCACCATTGTTGGAGACCTCTTTGATGGCACCAGTTGACACCTTAACGGAGAAACTAGAGCATACACCCATAGAGCCATCTGATGATGTGGTGTCTGTCATTGATGAGGTGCCATTTGTTTTTGAGGTATCCATTGATGAGGTGTCCAAGACCATGTCGAGATTTTCAGGTGATGGCAACGCACAACAAATTAGGGAGGAGTGGGGAGACACATCCATTAGTGAGGTGCTGATGGGCACAGAGGCACCTAGATTCGTGACGAAGTTCTTAGATGACAACTACATACAACAGTATGGAGAGCACCTTGAGAAGCATGAGCTAGATGAGGAAGTTATGCTCGATAAGCTACTTGTGGAGGGACAACTCGGGACTCTTGTTGTGCCCATGGTAGAGGGGGATGGGCAATCATATGTTGGACCTGCCATCGATGAGGAGCAAATAAATGTACAGGCAGCCAACAAAGTTGTAGTCCTTCCAGACAATAACTCTCTTCAGGCTTACGTAGATGGGGCCTGCAATATCGTTAAGTTACCTTTGCACGTTGGAGGGAGATTGGCTAGGTTACCTAGACAAGTTGTATATGATGACCGTGCCAGTGAGACAAGGTGACATGAGTTGTGTAGGGCACGACACTCACATGATGGACTTGCTATGTACTCGGGGACTCTTGCATTTGATCCCTCTCATGGGGTTGGGTGGCAAGAGATATTGAGTTGGTACTTGATAGGGCTGACTAGGTTTTTGGATACATCCATGATCGAGAGAATAGTTCAGCAGGGGTAGTGGTTTGCCAGAGGGGCACAAGGGCTGGATCATCGTGTGGACCCAGGAGGGACTCCCCACCACTCCATGTATTGGGTCGGTCATGGTATTAGCAGGATGGCGGATCCAATGATTGGACTCACCCCCATTCTCATATTCCCACCAGAGTTTTGGACAACACTAATGACAGGTCGAACAAATAAAGGAGTAGGCAAACTCCATGAGTTGTCTCGGCATGTTGGCCATATGTGGGGGCATAGGATGATCAATGTCCATTGGCAGGAGTTTTTCGGAGGAGGTGGCATTGGCAGGCCACCAGACAGTGCCTTATATGGAATTCGGGATTCCTCACACTTGTGTGGGAAACCGAGGACATCGAGGAGCATAGCAGCAGTGGCATCACTACTAGTGCCTATAGAGATTCATTTCTTTGGCCTCTCAAGGAGGGTTTCGAGGGGAGATTCCCTCATCAATGAGCACGGTGATGCAACAGGGGAGGTGATGATACAGGACAGGTGTGGGCCGACGCATATGGACACAACTTTAGGCCATGAAATCTAGGGATGGGTAGGAGCATCTAACATGGAGCATTGGTCTGCAGATGGGCAAGGAGACGCATGGGGGTGTGCCATAGTATGTTGGAATGCGCTGTGGAGTGGGAGTGCCTCACATCACATTGGATACATGCGGGGAGTGACAGGTGTAATGACACAGGTGGGACATGTGTCGGTACATAATGGTATAACCATAGCTGGGAGTATCCAGTGGTGTACCGAGATAGGTTGAAGCGTACAGTGGCATGTTGAGGAGTGTTGTGATACTAGGTGGTATGTAGTGGCAGATGATGCAACGTAGTGGATGCTTGGAGCGTTGCATCCCAAGAGACTTATGGACAGGGGCACCACGTGTAACCATTGGATGCAACCCACCTAGGATCGATGAGGACACTATTGAGCATTTGGGGACACCATGTTTAGTGGAGGTAGGGTTTCGAGGGGGTTATCAACAGATCCGAGATAGAGAGGGGGTCATCTGTAGGATTACTCTTGAACATTTTGGCGAACTCTTGATCATACCCATCCTCCTCTTGTGTTGTTTACAGTGGCAGAGTGTTTGTTTGTTGCTCCTTGACACTCTCCATTCATCCAACATGGATTGGGAGGCTCACCCTAGGCAGTTGGATGAGACCTCTCGTATCATAAGATGGGAGGAGACTCTCTAGTTGAGACACTTGATAGGTGCACGAGTTGACGAATATAGGCTTAGGGATGGTTTTGTTGATTGTCGAGGTAGTATATGTTCCACCCCTGGCCTCACACTTGGGGAGGTGACTGAGAGGGAGTTACATGTTGTTTTTTCAGCTAGACAACTCGAGGCGTTGGGGGAGCATGAGGTGCAAGGGATGGTTGTCCTTATCGGCAGGATGATGTCAAGGCTTCTGACAGCACTCGAGCACATAATCAGGAGCTGGAATAATAGATCTTGCTGTGTGATTTGGCAGGTGCGGAGCAGTTGGTTATTTGCGACAAAAGTTCTTGATGCTCGGTGTCTATGTATTGGATACCTACAGGAGACAGAGACGGGTCACGTAGGGGTCCCAACAGCTAGCAACATAACACAACAGCAGGCAGAGAGGATTTGGGGTTGCAGACCTCCAGTATGGTTATGGGATCCAGGGATCCAGTGGATTGGTGGTGTACTCCACTCCTCAGTGAGCTTGGTCAGAATAACAGGCAAACTTATTCATTCACAGGTAGACACATGGGGAATCACCATAGGGCAAGGCTGATTGTTGCTTAAGATTGGAGCCAGCCATGGGGCGATAGGCGTTGGCACTACTGAGGAGCTTTGGTAGGCTGGGCCTAACCTCGATCATCACATAGATTGTGGCCGAGAGTTATGCAAGAGGAGGTTATGGTACGAGCATGCTAGACAATTAGTGATGAACAGGGTGTCACAGGGTCAACAAGATAGTTTCTTGCTATGTTGGCATAGGGCCCTAGCATCACAGTACTTAGCGGTTCAGCTACCCATAAGGGTGAGATGGTCTCTACAGGAGAGGGTCATCCAGATTTTCCACCGAGTTTTCGTGATTCACTAATGGCGTGGGAGACTTCATCGGAATGGCAGGATGACCAACAAGAGGATTTCAGGAGGAGATCATGCAGGAGAGGCTTCATTGGCATCGAGATTGAGTTGTATCTTCAGGGGCCCACAGTCAGAGTGCATGGGGTGGACTATTCAGTAGGGCAGCTTCATGAGGATTTGGACAGAGTTTTATATCATCATGATGCTCTACTTATTGGCAGTAGACAGAGGGGTTCTAACGACCCTATCTGGTAGGATAGTGGAGCAAGGGGTGCTTCACGTTGATTAGGTTGACTTGGGATCCTAGTATCAAGGAACTCCTTCATTATAGGATAGTAGAGAGATCAGGGACAATCCAATGGCATATTTGGGACCTTGGTGAAGTTTGGAGAGACAGTCGGGATCCACGGTCAGAGAGGGTGCTTGTTCAGGCACTACTTGAGGACAATAAATTTTTGGTGCATTGGAGGAGCTTGCCAGATGAAGATGCTACTTGTGAAGGTGAGGATGTACTTGAGCATCCAACACTGAAGTTGCTTGGGGCCAAGCAAAATTTGGGACGCGAGGACTGTAATATCCCTTCCTAAACTACTTTGGAACAGGATTAATTTCTACATTTTGGGGCCAATTTTGGAGGTGATGGGGCCCATTTCATTTTTATTAGAAGACTTAGGATTTATAAGTAAGTTACTTTGGGATTTTGTTAGTAGCATGTGGGGCCACCCACACAAGGAAATATGCACTCCCTAAGCCAATGGTTCGAAATGCATGAGAGGGGAAATCGAAGGTTTAGTGGGGGACCCACGAAGGAGGGAAAAAGGCTCCAAAAAATATATAAAAAGGAGGCAACACTCTTCATTTGAAATCTTTTGACATATTGATTTCTCTTTGGTTTCTCGAGTTGCTTAGCCAAGTCACTTGTTGTTCAACAAGAGTTCTTCAAGCGAAGAGCTCACCCTTTCTTCTGGGAACTTCGAGTGCCACTCCAAGTGGTGTGTATTACTGGAAGACGTAGTGAAGAGGAGGGAAATTTCGCTTGTGATGTCTTACAGTGGAATTTGATTCAGAGATTTTCCGCAGAGGAGGCATAGGAGGGTTGTTGTCATTTTAGAGAGTTTAGGATCTGGAGGAGAGTGCTTCTTGGCAGTGTGACTTTCACACTTCTTGGGCCAGCGTAGAGGCAACATTTGGTGCACACGTGGGAGGTAAAAAATCAATCTTTATTGCTAAAATTTTTTGGGGGAGATAACAGAAGCATTTGAGGAGGAGATTCCTATATTTTCGAAGATTGGGAGGAGGGTTTTTCTTGTATTCCTTGTAGACCGTATTCTTGAGCAGTTTGGAGGGCGTAGGGCATATTGGAGGCCGAATTTGGGAGGTTGGATTCAGACCAAACACTTCTGGGTTTTTGTGGGTTTTGATCAAGGTGCTTGGGGCTAATTTTGTAGTGTTTTCTGAGCAGTGGAAGTGGAGTTTCTTGCAGTTTCTTTCCAGCCAACACTGTAGTTTTCTGGGCAACACAGAGCATTAGAGGAGCATTCATTTTCGAGTGCTTGATATCATTGTATCATCACTTGGGTTTTGTCATGCTTGCCATTGAGGCAAGCCCAGGTGCATTCCTCCTTCTTATTGTACTTTCTCCATTGATTAATAAAATGGCTCAGCTAGTTCTACTTTTGGAGTTTTTATGACCATTTACTGATTGTTGAAAATTTTTGTTTATAAAATCATTTTTTCTTTGCATATCACTGTTTATTTAAGTTTGGAACATTTTACCATGTTCATGCACAACATCTTGTACATAATCACGTTTTGCTTCTGCAATTTCTTTAACTATATTGTTTAGGATAATTGTAGTCTCCATTTATTGTATACCTTTTTCTACATCGGCAAACCCTTCCTTAGCTTCTCTTGTTACCTCTACAATATCAAAATCTCTTGTTTCTCCCATTACATTCAGAAATTCATTAATAACTATAATGTTTTGTGACTCAACATGATGTTGATCAATGTTGCTCCCTCTTTCACTATATGTCATTTCCAGAATATTCCAAGCTTCTTGGGATGTGGTTGATGCTATAATATTAGGAAGAATACTTTCATCCAAACCTTGTTGATTGGGAAACATTGTTGTTGCATCATACTTGTTGTTCACAAAGATTTTATCCTTTTGATCTTGTGTTATAGCTTCACAGACTACCTAACTCAAGGGTTCCTTGAACCCATTTGAAATAATGTTCCATAAATTATATATTTGTAATCTAGTTCTCATTTTAATAAGCCCAAAATTCATAATTTTTACCAATGAAAATAGGTGATAGAAAATAAGAACATTTAGCAAATCCATACCAATAAGTTTTGGCAAAAAAAGCCACTAAGAAAAACCATATTGATCTTTCTCAAGAAACTCAAATACCTTTCAAAACCTTTTTTTAATCCTTGACTACCATTTTTCATTATTATTTTTAGATAATAATTGAAAAAGACTAGAAAAAATCCCCGAATCAAAAACAGTGTCATGAAATTTCATTTTTTCTTGTTTATCCTTTCTTGAATGTTTTCTATAAGGTTCTAAAATTTTAACTCACAGAATAATAATTCCATAACCTCAATACATAGCAAGTATTTGCATGAATAAACATATGCAAAATTTTAACGACTAATTAAATCCGAAGAAATCCTTTACATCCCTAATGCACCATTAACTCTTTAAGTTTGCTACTTTGAAAATGGGCAGACCTATTGCGGAGTTTCCAAACTCTACCATATAGTGCGAGTAAGTAACTAAGTAATTATATATATATATATATATATATATATATACATATATATATATATAGATATATATATTTCAAACACAGATAGTTCTTACAACGATGAATAATGGCTCATGGCAACGACTAGGGAAAATTCCTGTACCTACGTACGACGACTGCTTTATGGCATATGGCAGCTTTGTAGAGTAGCAGTGGTAGATAGGAAATAATGGTTCTACTACAGCAAATGCCATAGGGCTCACTCACCAAAAAAATGGTCAACCTTTTTATGTAGACCTCACACTTGGAAACTCAAATCTTTTATTTCACGATCTTCATGATCTGCACTCCACTTTACGAAGAGTCTTAGGCTTGCTTTGGAGTTTGTTTTCTCTTGGATATTCTCTCCATTCTGTGAAGAATGATGAGTCTTATGTTGGTTTTGATACCATAAAAAGTTTTACAGGGAGGTAAAAAGTGAACGAGGAAAAAGCCTTCAGATACCCTTGGGGCATTACACACTCTTCTCATTATTAAATAGATTTTACATAGACTAGGAATTTTCCAGAACCACCTAAAATTAACTTCTAAATATATCTAGGATTTGCATGAATTTTCTAAAAATGTCTTGATTGATATTATCCCAAATATTTTTCTAAAATGACTTGAACTCACAGCAAAGTGTCCAACTACTTCAATTAACAAGAGAGTTTATTCTTTAACATTTTGGAAACAAGCTAATAGATGGTCATCAGCACCCATAGGATCATCTTTTAAGCTATTAATATTATTCCAAATGACACAAACTCACAATGATGTAAATTCAAATTTGAATCAAAACATGGACAATATTGCAATACCTTGTACTTTTCTCAATTGATACTTACAAAGAGTTCACAGCTATTATAGGCTCCAAAAGAGTGGACTTCAGGGATTCTTAAGATTTGCTAAGCCATGAAGGTGAGGATAGGGATTATCTTTCAATCACATTTTTATAGTCAAAGTTATTTAGTTTACCCAATTTAATACTTGAAGTTTAAATTTTGGTGAATTTCATAGCCAACCAGTTAAATATACAATTTTGACACTTCACACTTGTGTCCCATTGTGTGATTTCTATGAAAATTGATTACCTGATTCCTACTACAACAAACTGATAATATTTCACCTACTTATTAAATTACTTGAAAAAGTTACTTGCATTTTTCTACGGCAAATACTGAAATACATACGTTGCAGCCTACACAAAATAAAATATCGTGGAAACTAAATATTGTGCTAGAGAGAAATAAACACACACATCAACACAGTTTTTTTGGACAATGTCCTTGGAAAAACCCAATGTGGGAAATTGATGCAACAGCTGAGGGTTTTGATTATTATGCAGTAATAAATCTGAGTACAAATTGTTGGATGCCAAATTGTCTATCCAATATAGAGAAATACTAACAAAGAGTTAGTGAGAAAAATCTCACACTGATTCGGGAGACCTGAAACTGATCAGGGGCTGGTTGGCTGACCCCACGTCGCCTCTATGCAGCTTCTCCATCAATCCTATGCAGATCTGTGTCAATCTAGTTAGGCTCTGCGTCACCTACTCTATTGATCTCCTGCTGTCTAGAAATTCGAACTTCTGGCCCTCCAGTCTCACACCCCTGTTTCTGGCATTGGATCTTGACCCTCCTAGTTCAATTCCGAACTCCCTCTGAAGCTCTATGCTGCCTCTGTGTGGCACTGTGTTGCCTCACTGAATTGCTCTATTTCCTCTCTGCTTTGCACTCTCTAGATTTGGAAAAATCTCCTTCAAACTACTATCCTTGCCCCTCACTACAAGAAGATCACTCGATCTCACTCCGGCAACTCAACACTGTTTCTCTTGAGAAATTCGATCTCTAATCTCTCATTCGATGTGTTCTCCAAGTGCCCATCAAGCTCCTTCTTATAATCTCTTGTTGGATCTCCAACAACCAAGATTAAATCATGATCAAAGTCTAAGATTGACTGGGATTTAATCCTCGTCTTCTTCCAGAAGATTCACACCATATTTAACTAATACTCTTTAATTAACCAAATTTCCTAAGTTTAGACTTAGGGACCCATTTAGAAAAGTTAATTATTTTAATTATATCACCTCTAGGTGGAATTTTCCTAAACGATTTCTGGGTATTGGATAATGCATGTGTCTTAACCTCTTTGCAAAATCTTGTGCCTAGAGCACATCCGATGCTACATAAATCAATACTCCCTCTTAGCGAGGAATGTGCTCTAGTGTTGCAACCTACTAAAACATCACTTTGTCTTTGCACCATCTCCTGCTGTGCTGCTGATGTCTAGCTCTACTTCCCACCAACTATTGCGCAACTCTGATATGAGTTGTATTGGTGTTGTTGCTAAAATACTGTCAACTACTACATCTGGATTGCAACCCTCTTTCCATATGTTGGTGTTGCAACTGCAACATCTGCAACGGAAAAGCATCCAAAATATTGAACCAACTGTGTTTAGTATGATGCATCCGTTGTCTGAGTTTTGGCTGCTACTAGTCTCTGTGCTGTCACAAAGCCTCTACGTTGCTTTTGACTCTGCTCTGTGCCAACTGCATTGCTGCCAACTCTGCTCTACGTTGCTTAGTCTCTAACCTGCTACTAGCTACTGCATCTATCACTCTAGCACCTGATTGCACCTGATTGCACCAACTGCCATTGGTCCATCTTACTATTGCATGTCTTGTGCTCATGTAGCAAGGTAATGATTCATGAGGTGGACCTCCTTAAGAATCCTTCCCAACCTATAGCTCTCTGGGGCTACAGCTCTAGATCGCCCCACTTCACCCCTGGAGGCATCTCGATAAGCATGGAAAACCTTTCTTCCTCCAGTCTGGAGGACATCTTGTCAATTTCTAAAGATGCAACTTGCTGATCTTGCTTCTCCTCCTTGTCCTTCTTTCTGAGAGGAAACTGAGTGCTATAGTGGCCCAACTCGCCACACTTGAAGCACTTGATCTGCAAAATATCCTTCTTTCTTCTGCGTTGCCCCTTTTATGCAAGGGCCACATCCTCTTCTTCCTTCATTGCTTTTTCCCCACTACTGCTACTACCACTAATGGTGGCCTTCACCAGATTACCCCTCATTTCCTCCTGCTGCAAATCAACCCACACATTTCCCAATCTGGCAGTTTTTCTCTACCCGGGAAGCTCTAGATGAAAACTTGCCAATCTTATTTAGCGCTAATCGTACAAAATCTGAGTGCTGGGGAGCTGACCCTACTGAAGCCAATTGATCCCGGACACCCTGAAGCCTCGTAAGGAAGGGATCTAGAAGCTCCCCTTTGTGCATCTTCGTGCATCTCAACTTCTCCTCTAAGTACATCTTCTATTGCTTGGAAGATCCTTTGTACAACATAGCTAATTCTTTCCACATATGTTGGGCAGTATCCTTGCCAGCCATAAGGGATACCACATAATATCAAACTCTGACGAGAATGATCCTCTTATCTCTCACCATCTCAGCTTGTACTTCTTGAGCGGATCTGCAACTCCGGGTACAAGTACCACGCTATTGACATAAGTTTTGAGATCATGCTCATCTATAAGGCAAGAAATCCTGCCCTCCAGATCAAATAGTTGGAGGTTTCGTCCAACCGATCTTGATCTCTCAACCCAGCTGATGACATCTCTCCTAAAAAACTAAAATTTATTCCTCTTCTCCTCTGCGCAACTGCTGCCAACTATTCGCACTCCCTTCTAGAGTGAGAAATACCACAAACAACTATTGCTACTCTGCTAAGAAAATTCGAACTTCTTGGCTAGAAGTCCTCTGAGGAATAAATTCCCTCAGTATGTGCTATTCTCTCCTTCTGACGTTATTCTACTAGCAATTGCTGCAAAATAACTGTGTCCTAGCTGAAGATCGTTTCTGCAATGAAAATACGCTGCTCCATTCTGCCTCTAGAAAGCTTCGATCTGGAAATCAAATTTCTTTGTCAACTCACTCAGAGAAATCGATTTCTCCTCAAAACTTTGACCCCCTTGGCCCAAGCACTGTGTTGCCTCTAGGGTTTTGAATTGTTACCTCTACAGTAATTTCGAACTCCCTCTTCCTTTCTGCAATTGAGCTCTTCTGCTCATGATCTGTGCTTCAATACCATGTGAAAAATTGGTTACCTGATTCCTACTACAACAAGCTGATAATATTTCACTTACCTGTTAACTTACTTGAACAGGTTACTTGTGGTTTTCTACAGAAAATACTAAAATACATACATTGCAACCTACAAAAAATAAAATACTACGCAAACTAAACACCACACTAGAGAGAAAAAAACACACACATCAACACAGTTGTTTTTGGACAATGTCCCCGGAAAAACTCAATGTGGAAAAACCGGTGCAACAGTTGATGGTTTTAATTATTATGCAATAGTAAATATGAGTACAAATCATTGGCTGCCCAAAACTAGCTATCTGATATAGAGAAATGTTGGCAAAGAGTTAGTGACAAAAATCTCACACTGATTCAGAGATTTGACACTAATCAGGGGTTGGTTGGCTGGCCTCATGCTGCCTCTGTACAACTTATGTGTCAATCCTACATAGATCTACGTCAATCTGGCTAGGCTCTGCATCACCTCCTTTGCTGATCTCTTGTTGTCTGGAAATTCGACCTTCTAGCCCTCCAGTCTCACACCCCGACTTTTGGCACTGGATCTTGACTGTCCCAGCTGGATTTCGAACTCCTTCTGAAGCTCTGCCATGCCTCTGCATGGCATTGCGCTGCCTCATTAAACTTCTCTATGCCCTGTCTGCTTTGCGCTCTCCAGATCTGGAAAGCTCTCCTTCAGACTACCACCCCTGCCCCTCACTGCAAGAAGATCACTCGATCTCACTCTAGCAACCCAACATTGCTGCTCTTGAGAAATTTGATGTTTGATCGCTCATTCAATGTGTTCTCCAAGTGCCCATCAAGCTCCTTATAATCTCTTGTTGGAACTCCAACAACCAATATTAAATCGTAATCAAAGTCTAAGATTAACTAGGAGTTGATCCTCGTCTTATTCTAGAAGATTCACACCATATATAATTAATACCCTTTAATTAACCAGTTTTCCTAAGTTTAGACTTAGGGAACCATCTTAAAAAGTTAATTATTTTAATTAAATCACCTCTAGGTGGAATTTTCCCAAACAATTTCTAGGTATTGGATAATGCATGTGACTTAGCCTCTCTGCAAAATCTCGAGGCTAGATAATGTTTGATGCTACATAAATTAACACTTTCTCCTTTTTCCATTGCATCGATCTTGTTTGCTCACATGAACTTATAAATTGTCATATCCCACGAGACTTAGGGACTCCAGCAAACAACAGTTAGATACTTTAAACTCATTTTGGGATAGTCATGGAATTTGATTCAACCTTACTTAGGCAAACATTATGACCATTAGCATCTCAAAGAGAAGGACAAGGCATAGATGTTTTGGTGTCCTACACTTACCTTGGAGTTGTACTCGTTGGCCCATCCTTCATGACACTAGGATTAGAATCGAGAATGATTAGAGGTTACATGACATTAATAACCTTGGAGAGACAATGTTTCTAGCTTCAACGTTAAGATATGTGGGCTAAGATTCATCTCTTTCACACCCTAGTGATGCCTTCCCTCCTCTACAACCGTGAGGTTTGAATCCCATTCCTAGGTTAGAGAGACATAAAGAGTGTACTCATTAGTATATTTTATAAGCATATAAATGCAAAAAAAATAGTTCTACATTCTAGCATCTAGGTTGACATTTTTTTCGGCCCACTCCTCATATCCATGCTCTTCCATGTTCTCACCATGATAAAAACGATTTGATTTGTGGTGAACTTCCACTCAAGTTGTAAATAATATATTGATTAAATCATGGATTTGATGTCTGGTGGACTTTCACTTAAGTTGTAATAGGTATCATTTATTTGAAGCATGGTGTACCTTTTTATCCTTAATCAAACTTGTTAGAAAAGGGTTTGTAAATAGTTGGTATGCTAGAGCATCCTCCATTTAAACATGGATAAATTGGAAATCTTCTCCCTTAGATTTTTTCATAAATGGAGGTTAATTCACAAGGGGATATTATATAGGATTCAAAGCTAATATCTATAAAACCCACTTTAATGCCACATGAATTGAGATAGGATAGCCTTTAAATCCTAAAATTCATCATTACTTTCACAACTACATGGATCTCAATGACAACCTCCTATGCACTCCTATATATATAGTAGACTACAACCACCTTCTAACTTAAGAGTTACTCTAGCCTAACTTCATATTTTTCTCACAATGGCTATGCCTAAAGACTTTTTAATCCTTAATTAAACTTGTTGGAAAAGGTTTTGTAAATAGTTTGTATGTTAGAGTCTCCTCCAACATTCAAACATGGATGTCAAAAAGATTATCCCCTAGATTTGTTCATTGATGAGAGCCAATTCAAATGGGGATCTTATATAGGTTCCAAACATAACACTGTAAAAGCTATTTGATTTCCAATTGAGCTAAGAGAGCTTGCATCTCTTAAAATTCATCACTACTTCAACAACTACATGCATTTGAAGGACAACCTCATTTTCACTTCTATATAGACTACAATTACCTTGTAGCTTAAGAGTTCCTCTAGCCTAATTTTATGTTTTTCTCCCATTTGCTATGCTTAAAGGCACATCATCACCTCCAAAGGTAGTACTGCACTTGTAGATTGTGTATGTAGGGACCTAAACAGAGGACAAGATCATCTTTATATGCCTTATTTATCATGAAATTTGTGGTTATGTTCATTACTTGTTCATGAACTTATAGTACAGAATTATCATAGTATGACGAAATTTTGTCAAAGACGTTCACCCGAAAACCTATAACCAAAATTAAATTGACCCACTTCAAATATTAGAACTAGAAAATTCCAGTTTACCAAAAAAGACATAAAATATTTAATATATCTATATATAAACCCAAATCATTAAACTCTAAATATGTAAATTTCTCTCGTATATATAATATTGTAAACATGAATATAGAAAAATGAGATATAGCACATTAGGAGAACATAGACATCTCTTTGATGTCTAATTGCACTCTACAACCTAGTATGGAGGAGATGTTGTAGTCTCCTTAAAATGAAACATTAGATAAACAAATAATAATTATAATAAAATGTGATGTGGACTTAATTACAAAGTAATAAAAATAATAATTCATTCAATTCAAATTCAATTTGTTATATTGTAAATTTGTTTTTATTAGTAAAATTAAAAAAAAAAACATAATATACATATCATATTAAAAATAAATTTAAATGATAATGATTTATATTCATAACTATTATATTTCAGAACTTGATATTGAAATTTTCTTGAAATAGTTGTTATTGATATCAAAAGGTTGTCCAAATAAAAGAGTAAATTACATAGTCAAATAACATATTTCAAGAGCTTTCTGCTTTATGTGTCATGCCTATTAACTCATCAACATTGAGGAGAAACTAATTTTCGAAGATATAATATATATTATATATATATATATATAATATATTATAATATATATATATATTATATTATATACTTTAATATCCTACCTTTGCTCAAGTCGGCACAGCTGGACAAGTCGACTTGACTTTGAACCCAAAGAACACTACAAATAGACGTTATGTGGAAGAGCCTAGGTACTCATTCGCTCGAAAAATTTGATTATATTTTTAGGTCAATTAAGTAATAGGTTTGAGGTTCATACCTCATGAACCAAGTAAAGTAAAGTTGGTTTGGAAGCCGATTTGGAAGGGTTTTGGGTGTAATTCTTCAAAAGGGTTCCTGTTCTATGAGGCCTGTTGAGGCCAAGTTCTGTTGTTAAGGAGGCTAAGTTTAGAGTCTGTTGAAGAGACCTAGTTCTGGTGTGAGGGAGGATGATTTCAGGGGTTGTATGACCTATTCTAGTTTGAGTCTGAGTTTTTATTATTATTTGAGGTTGAGTTGTAGTCCTAGTTAAAGGCCAAATTATAAGACTTGTTCTGGTTGGAGACTGGGTGTTGGAGACCAAGTTATAGTCCTTGCAGAGGAAAAATTATAGTCTGAGTTGGGTACACATTTCTAGGAGGGAAACCCTTCTTTTTAACAAGTTCTAAGCTGGAAAATTGTCTGTTGAATAGTAAAACAACTGTAATTTGGTGCTTACTGAGGATTGGTGTCCTCATCTTCTTGATAGGTTGAAGCCTATTAATTTTGTAGGTTGATGCTTGTAGAGGATTTGGTTTCCTCACATTTGTTTGTAATAAATTGAAAATTGTTTGAAAAACATTTCTTCTTCAAGTTTGGATTTTCACTTTAATTCTTGTACTCAAGCATTGTGTTGATGATTAATTATGTGATGATATTTTATTTTTAAGATTAATAAAGTGAAAAAGTTTAAAACTAAGTGATATTGATTCAACTCACTCTCAATATCACTGTGTATTTTCAATAACTGGTATCAAATCAGGCTTCTTCAAGAACAATCTAACATCTACAAGAATATTTTACAGGGGCCATGGCTAGTCAAGAAGCATCAATCAAAATTCGTTTCTTTGATGGAACATTTTTTTTTGTTTTGGAAGATAAGAATGGAAACCCACTCGATGTCTCTTGGTGTTGAATTTTGGCAACCTTTTATAGATGGATATAAGGTTCCATCTTCTTATTCAACTAATCAAGATGGGAGAAAGGCTTTGTATCTAATGCAAAAGCTATGAACTCCATTTTAAGTGGATTGTCAAAATGAGAATTTGTTAAATTTATGAAATGTGAATCCAATAAAGATATGTGGGACAAGATTTTAAGCAACCATGAAGGAGATGACAAAGAAAAGAAGGAAAAGCTTCAGGCTTTCTGTAGATAGCATGAAAGCCAGAAAATGAATGATGAAGAAGATGATGCTACTTATCTTCTTCAAGTGGATGAAGTGGTTAATTCTCTGAAAGGACTTGGTGAAAAAGTTAAAGAAACAACAATTGTTCAAAATTTTTTGTGGTCTCTTCGTCTGCACTTTGATGTCAAAATCTCTACCATAAATGAATTAAAGGATTTGGAGAATCTAAAAATGGACAAGCTTCACGAAATGCTCACTCCATATGAAATGAGGACAAGAAATTCATCACCTAAGGAAGCAACATTTAAAGCATCTAATAAATCAAGAAAATGCAAGTCTAGTCACTGCTCCAGTGATGAATCCAATACAAAAATGGCTTAACTAGTTAGAAAACTAAAAGAAAAGATCCAAATCCAAAGGTAATCTACCTCTCATTTATTTCAAGTTTGGTAAGATAGGACATTTTTTAGCTAATTTTCTTTCAAGAAAGATAGCGATGATGAGGAAGAACCCAGAAAAAGGGTCTTCAAAGAAAATCTTCGAAAAAGAACATTCTCTACTCCAAAGCAGATAATGATTTCTCTGAAGAAGAAGAATATGATTCTAATGATGATAGAGGAGAGATCATATTTTTAGCTACAAATGAAGAATACAAAATAGACAAATTAGAAGAGAAAAAAAAATAGAAGAAGAAGGTGTTGAAGGCATAGCGGATCTTGAAGCAGAACTCATCAATGCATTATAGAATATTGATAACCTCAGGAAGAAGAAGAAAATATATCCAAGGAAATCATCTTCATCAAGGCTGAAAAAGAGGAAGAAAAAAGAGTGGAAGAAGTGTTGAATAGTCCGCTAAATGAAAAGGAAGAAAATTGTGAGAAACCTGAAGCAAAAATTGTCTTATTAAGGAAAGAGCTGAATAAGGTCAACAACATGAAAACCTCTCATACCCTGGATGCTATTCTCAATATTCAAATTCCACCATATGACAAGACTGGTCTTGGTTATATGGGTGAGAATTCATACAAATAAGATGCAAATCCCAAGTCACCAAAGAAGGAAGCTGAATAAAAGCTTGAAAGTTCCAATCTTGGTAAGAGCAAGGACAAAAGTAAGGAGTAGTCTGGAAACACTACTACACTAAAATGTTATGTTGATTCTCTCAAGAAGTCCATTCACAATTCAGGTAGGAATATGATAAGGGACAAGAAACAAAAATATTCTCCAAAGTATATTAGCTCCAAAAGAACTGTTCCATTAAAGCAATCATACATACCAAGGCATAAAAATAATTTTTTTGGTCATTGTGTTTTATGAAAAAAATTGGACATCGAGCAAGAGAGTGTAAATATTATAATATTTATAAAAGAGGTTCTCATCAAACCTCTAGGAATAAGCTTGTAGACAAAAACATCAAAGATACTTATGGCTTTAATAATAGAAATAATAATTCCTTTTCTCCATTATTTAAGTATACTATAGAGTGTTATAGACGCAACAATTTTGTATATATAGCACGAGGCTGTGCTACAAAATCAAGAAAAGGGTTTTGGAAGAAAGAAAAACCAGGAAGAACCACCAATAGAAAAATGCGATCTAGTTATGTAATTCTTGAAAAAATCGAATTGAGTGGTATGTTGATAGCAAGTGCTCTAGAGACGTGACCAAAGATCAAAATAAATTTATTACTCTAAAAGAAGAAAAAGTAGGAAATGTGAGTTTTTGAGACAATAGATTTGCAAAAATCAATGGAAGAGGTATTGTAAGCCTTGAAAAGGATAGGACTAAAGCGCAAAATGTTTCGTACATTGAAGGACTCTAACGTAATCTTTTAAGTGTCAGCCAAATGTGCGATCAGATTATGATTCACTTTTGATGCTAAATATTGTGAAATAAGCAAGACTAATTCATAAACATTAGTGGGAAGAGTGATAAGTACTCCAGGAAATGTATATATTCTTGATGAAACTCAATGAGAAAAATGCTACATTGGACAAACATATGACAGTTGGTTATGGCATAAAAGGCTAGGACACTTGAGCTTTGATAGTGTGGTAAAAATCAATAGAACACAACTAGAGAGAGATATGCCCAAAAGCTCGAAACCAACAAGTGCCATATATGAATCTTGACAACATAGGAAATAGATACGAGTGAACGTCAAAGGGGTGTTCAACATCAATACCACTAGATATTTTTCACACAATCTCCACGAACCAATAAGAACACCAACCCTGCAAGGTGAAAGGTAAATTATGTTGTTTATTGATGATTATACTAGAATGGTTTGGGTTGCATTTCTTAAAGCAAAATAAAAAACACTAGATACTTTCAAATCATTCAAAGCCTTAATGAATATGAAAGTAATCTAAGAATCAAATGTTTAAGATCATATATAGGAGGTTAATTTAACTCAGATGATTTTAATGAATTATGTGAGAAATATGGAATCAAGGCACAACTTTTAGTTGCAAGAGCTCCACAATAGAAAGGAGTTGTAGAAAGAAAGAATAAGTCAGTGCAAGAAACATCAAGAACAATGTTGTTATAGGCTAAATTAACAGATAAATTTGGAGAGAAGCATTTTCTACATCAATTTACATCATGAATAGGCACAACTCTAAGTTAACATCGATAAGACACCATATGAATTATGGAAAGGCAGTCCAATTTCAGTTATGTATTTCTAAGTTTTTGGATGACAGTGTTATGTGAAGATAAGTGATGATAATTTGGGAAAATTTGATTCTAGAGTGGACGAGAGAATCTTCCTTGGATACTCAACAAGAAGCAAAGCTTAAAAATGATACAATAAAGGGTTATACAAAGTTGTGTAATGCATCGATGTAAGAATAGATGAAGCTTGGATAGAGAAAGACACAAGAAAAACAAGTGAGAATTTAGAAGATACCATCTACGTGGACCAGGAAGAGATTATTACAAAGGAAGAGAAGGACAAAGAAGAACAATCTTCATCCAATACAAATTTTAAATCTGTGCAAAAACATCACCCAGAGAACCAAATTATTGGAGATGTTGATGCAGGTAAACAAACCCAAAGGACAATGACCAATTCTTGAGGAAAAGTCAATTTTTCCTTGCTATCCAAAATAGAGCCAAGGGGCTTTGCACAATTTAGTAAGGTGGGTGAATGCTATGGAAGAAGAATTGAATCAAACTCTCAGAAAAATGGAACCTGGGATCTTGTTCCATGATCGAAATATAAAAATGTGATTGGGACTATTTGGGTATTCAAAAATAAGATGAATGAAAAAGGACAAATTATCATAAATAAGGCGAGAATTTTTTGTAAGGGATATGCACAAATTGAAGGAAATGACTTTGAGAAAAATTTTGATCCAGTTTCCATATTAGAAGCAATAAGAATTTTTTGCATACTTCAAATTTTATTAGATGGATGTTAAATCAATCTTTCTAAATGGATATTTAAAGGAAGAAGTATACATCGAACAACCAAAAGGTTTTGAATTTTCCGAGAATAAAGATTATGTGTGCAAATTGAAGAAATCTCTTTATGGGTTAAAACAAGGTCCAAGAGCTTCGTATGCTAGGCTAGACCACTATCTTCTACAACAAGGCTTCAAAAGAGGGGTTGTCGACAATAATATTTACATCAATATGGTAAAGGACAACTTAATAATTACACTTGTATATGTAGATGATCTCATTTTTTGGAAGCAATAACTATTATATGAGTCATGGATTTACTTAGGAAATTTCAAATTAATTCGAAATGTCAATGATTGGAGAATTATCCTTCTTCCTTGGACTACATGTTTCTCAAACCAACGAAGGAATATACATTGACCAAACCAAATACCTTAAGGAGATGCTCAAGTGGTTTTGAATGGAAGAATGTGCACTAGTCAGTATCCCTATGATTACTTGAGGAAATATGAGTAAGGATGATGCATCTCCTAATGTCAATTCAATGCTTTACATGTTTATGATTGTGATTCTACTATACTTGACAACTTCGAGACTAGACATTATTCAATAAATAGGAATGATTGCATGATTTCAATCAGCACCAAAGGAATCACATATGCAAGCAATCAAGAGGATATTTCGATACTTAAATGTCACACTTGATTTTTGGATTTGGTATTCTAAGTATATAAATTTCACATTAACAACATATACAAAAGCTAAATGTCAATTTGTGTAGTATCGGATGGTGTTCTAGTCTCAAAACTTTGTGGAGAGGCTAAAACACATGAGTTCTCCAAAAACCAGAAATTGTTTATGGAAATTCCACCTAGAGATGGCACAATTTAATTACTTGATAATAATCAAAATTTCCTAATTCTAACTTAGGAAAAATGGTTAATTAATCGTAATTAATTGAGAGAGGTGAGAATTCTCTAGAAATTCACATGGATTGACTTGGATATGATCTCAACCATCAATTAAGTTTTAATCATGGTTGTTGGAGTCCCAATTGGAGATTATAAGAAGAGGTCGATGGTAGATGGAGAATAGAAAAGTGCATATACTTAGTTGCCAAGGTAGGTCGAATTCCCAATATGAGGAGTGAGTCAGTAGTGGAGGTCGAGTTAGTCCGTGAATAGCATGTGGCAACAGAGGTTAGCAGTGTCCGGAGGAAGATTTTCCAAGTCTAGAGAGTCAGATTGAGGAAGTGTGAGTATGCCCAAAGGGTTTACGCAAGGACTGGATAGACAACAAAAACAATGCAATTTGATCTAGATGGAGGGGTAGTTGATTCAGTAGCTCAAAGTCATGATTTTTATTAGAAGGGCTAATGAATCAGTAGCTCGAAGTCATGATTTTTATCAGAAGGGCTAGTGAATTAGTTCAAGAGCTAGAGAGAAGCAGAGTTGCAAATTTTAGAAGTTTCCAGAGGCAATAGCAGCAAGGTCTACACAAGCACTACGTAGAGGCTGACGCAGAGGGAACTGCAAATTGTTGAGGGGCCAGTTTCTGGAGCTGAAATTAGATGTAGGGTGAGGCAAAATCCTCACAATAATTTTGCTAGTGATTTTCTCAGATTGGATTGTCAGTTTGGTATCCAAATTATTGTACTCAAATTTGTTGCTGCAAATAATAATATGAACCCTCATCTGCTACTACCTATTTTTCCACAATGGTTTTTTTCGGGGACTTTTGTCCAAAACTAACGTGTCATTTTTATGTGTGCGTGCTAGCATTTCTTATAGTCCAACACTTTTATTTTCCACAATATTTTATTTGTGAAGATTTTAGTGTGATTAATTCATTGTTGCCATAGCAATAAACTACATAATTAATTTTACAGTTAGAAGAATTAATTCCAAATGATGCAATAGTTGAAATTTTCACATGGTATCAGAGTTGATTTGACCTGACAGGAAGCTCAGAAGCAGAAGGGATAAATTGTCCAAATTCAGAGGGATTATAGCAGTTCAACTTGCAGATTTGTGCAAAAGTTAGCTAGATAGTTCGAACTGTTGGGTAGAGGGTTCAATGTTTTTAGTACAGGTGGCAGGGAAAATTCGTAGAGCCTAGTAGCAGTTCTAGCAGGAAGTAGTGAAGCCGGGAAGTTATTCCGGTGAAGCAGATCAATATTTTCACTAAGCAATTTTTCGTGTTTGGGTACAAAGGGTTTTGCAGCAGTTTGCTAGGGAAAAATTAGTGTCAAGTGGAAGAGGAATAGCACAAAAATTTGTCTTCGATAAATTCTTCAATAAAGTCATGGACAAAGTTCATATTCAGGAGGCTTTAGAATTGTCTTCCAGGTTGGAGGGAAAATTTGCTTGCTAATCAGGCTCAACCTCACAGGGTGTCTAGTATATAGACATTGGATCGTCAACTCACATGAAAAGGGTTAGAGAATATTTCTCTAGCTACAATGAGGAGCAAATGGACTTCCAGATGACAATGGGAAACATAACGAAGTGTACTCCCATGGGGAGGGGCACTGTTGATTTTCAAAGGGAGTCATGAGCAAGTACCAGCTCTACATATGTATTACATGTGCCAGGATTGGGTATGCACTTGATTTCACTATCCTAACTACATGATAAGGGATATGATGTCCACTTCATAGGGAAGAAGGTGTTTTTCAAACACCTGAGCTGGAAGAGGTTGAGACAGATTGGAGTTCGAAGCAACAGGTTGTATAGGTTGCAGCGCAATTTTCCAATGGCTCTAATAGGAAGCGACTATAGTAGTTGGAAGGAATTGAATGAGCTATGTCATAGGAGAATGGGACATTTATGTGAAAATTTGGAAGACCCAAATTTCTACTGCAACAATTGATTAATTATCTTCTATTTGTTGAATTAATGAATAAATTATTTAGTACATCCTACAACAAATACTAAAACTAATACATTGTAGCCTTCAACAATTAAATTAAATGCGGAAACAAGAAACTGAGCAAGAATGAAATACAGAACACATGACACTGTTATTTCTGGATAAATGTCCCCAGAAAAACCCAATGCAGGAAAACTAGTGCAACAGTTAAGGGTTTGTATTATTAAGAAATAGTTTTCTGAATACAATCTTTGGATACCTTGTTGGTTATCCAATACATAGAATATGATTGGCAGAATATTAGTGAGAAATATCTCACACTATCACTCACGATATGACTTTGATCCAGGCCCTAGATGGCTGGCCACACACTGGCTCTGTGCCAGCCTACGCAGTTTTGCGTCAACATCTCTAGGGATTTGCATCACCTCTTCCTGATCTCTTGCTATTTGGAGCTTTGTTCCTTTATATCGCTGGTCTCACACCCCGACTTTTGGATTGGGAAATTGACTTCCTGACTGAATTTCAAACCCTCTGTGAATCTTTGCACTGTCTCTGTCTCCTCCATGATGTATTCCAAGATTAGGAAATCTCCCTCCAGAACTATCCCTGCCCCTCACTGTAAGAAATCTACTCAATCGATTCTCTAGCAAATTTTGCGCTGCCCTCTCTGAGAAATTTGATCTCTTGATCTCTCTTTGACGTGTCTTCCAAATGCCCATCGAGGTCCTTCTTATAATCCTCTAGTTGAGTAATCAACAACCTAGATCAGATTCTAATCATTGGCTCCGATCATTTGGTCTGGATCTTCGTCTACTTCTAGAAGTTTCATCCTCAGTTTGATTAATACCATTTAATTATTTTAATTTCCTAAGTTTAGACTTGGGCACCCATTAAAAATAATTAATTATTTTAATAAAACTATCTCCGGATGGAATTTTCTAAAACAGTTTTTGGTATTGTGGAATACATATGTCCTAGCCTCCCTGCAAATTTTGAGGCTTAAAGCACATTCGATGCTACCAGAAATCAACACTCCCTCTTAGCGAGTAATTTCACTCTGGTAATGCAACTTGTTGAAGCATCACCCTTCTTTGTAACATCTCCCTATGTGTTGTTCATGTTTAACATCTCTGCCCACCAACTATCGCACAAATGTTGCATCTGTATTGCTATTGAACCTGCCACTACCAACATTGCATCTATACTGCAACCCTCATAAGTTTTACATCTGTGCTACTACTAGCACTGGGACTGCCAACACTGCATCTAGATTGCAGCCTTCTCCAACTTTGTTGCTACTACATCAGCAACGGAAAAGCATCCAAAATTATTGAACATGTGTTCAGCATGATGCATTTGTTGTTGGAGTTATGACTGTTGCGAGTCTTTGTGCTGACTCTTTGCAACCTCTGTGTTGTTTCTGACTCTACATTGTGCCAAATGCGCTACTACCAATTTTGCTCAGCCTCTGGTGCTCCTAACCACTGCAATTGTCACTCTGGCACTCCTCTGCACCAACTGACACTGGTCCATCCTGCTACTTCTGATCTGGGATCTCGTAGTAAGGTATTGATTCGAGAGGTGGACTCCTCAAGGATCCTACGCATTTGTAGTTCTTTCCAACTACAATACTATATCACCCCATCTTTCCCCTAGAGGTATCAGGGCAACCATCATAAACTCCTCTTCCTCGATCTTTGTGGATGTAGCCTTTGGATCATGCTTGTCTTTTTCCTTCTTCTTGAAAGGACACTATGTAGCGCAGTGAGCAAATTCACCACACTAGAAGCACTTGATCTTCGAAACATATTTCTTCTTCGTTCGCTGCTCCTGCTGCCCCTTAGATGCAAGGGTTGCATTTTCTTCCTCCTCCTTGGGCTTCATCCCATTGTTGTTTCTGCTATCAAGTTTGTACTTGACTAAGTCACTCCTTATCTCTTCCTGCTGAAGAGCAGCCCACATTCCTTCCCAATCTAGAAATCTCTCTCTGCCCAAGATACTCTGGACAAACACTTACCATTCTTCTGAGACTGAATTCAGAGCCAGCCTCGCCATCTCGATAGGCTGAGGTGTTGACCCAATAGCGGCCAAAGAGTCTCAGATTTCTTGAAGCTTCGTTAGGAACAGATCAATGTGTTCCCCCTTCTGCATCTACGTGGATCTCATCTTCTACTCCAAGTACATATTCTGCTACTTGGAAGATCCTTTGTATAGCGTAGCCAATGCTTCCCACATCTACTGGGCAGTATCTTTGCCGAAAATGTGACACACTATGTGATCTCTCACTCCGTCGAGGATCAATCGCTTGGCCTTTGCCATCTCACCCTTGTACTTCTTGAGCAGATCTGGATCTGTAGGTATAACTACCACATTGTCGACATAGGTTTTGAGATCGTGCTCATCTAGGAGGGATGAGATCCTTGCCTTCCATATCACATAGTTGGATGCACCCTCAAACCGATCCTGATCTCGCAACCCATTAGTTGTCATCTCTACCAACGAAATGTCAAATTGTCTCCTCTCTCCTCTACGCAACACTAGGTTAGCCTACTCAATCCCTGTTGTAGTTTGTAGATCATAGCCTCTCTACTTCTACTCAACAATAGAGAAATCAAATTCCCTGGATAGGAATTCTTTGAGGAAGAAATTCCCTCAACAGTGTCTCCTTCTTCCTTTTGACGCTTTTCTGCCCTAGCAATTGCTGCAAAAAACTGTGTCTCACTAGAAAACTGCTCTGCGCTGATGCTTTTGCACTGCTCCCTCTGACATTGGCAAACTTCGATCTTGAAATATTTCTCTTTGTTGACTCACTGAGAGAGATATTTTCCCATGAAAATTTTTCTCTCCTGGCGTGGACTGCGTAATCCCTATGGGGATTTGATTTGCTGTTTATGTAGCACTTTGAATTCCTTCCTTCTCTTCAACATTTGGCTCTTCCATCTTTTCTCTCTTGCTTCACCCGTCCTCTGGTTACCATGTGAAAATCTGGAAGACCCAAATCTCTACTGCAACAACTGATTAATTATCTTCTATTTGTTGAATTACTGAACAAATTATCTACTACATCCTACAACAAATACAAAAAATAATACATTGTAGCCTTCACCAATTAAATTAAATTAGGAAACAAGAAACTAAGCAAGAAATAAATACACAACACATGACACCGTTATTTTTTGACAATGTCCCCGAAAAAACCCAATGTGAGAAAACTAGTGTAGCAGCTGAGGGTTTGTATTACTAAGCAATAGTTTTTTGAATACAATCTTTGGATGCCTTGTTGGATATCCAATATAGAGAATCTTACTGGAAGAATATTAGTGAGAAATACCTCACACTATCATTAACGATCCGACTCTGATCTAGGCCCTAGATGGCTAGCCCCACGCTGGCTCTGCACAGCTACTACTTCAACCTTTCTTGGGGTATGTGTTAATTTGGGGTAGCATCAGATGTGGTCTAGCCATGAAAATTGGTGGGAAGGCTAAAGCACATGAGATCTCCAAGACCCAAAAATGGTTTGGGAAGATTCTACCCGGTTAAGGAGATATTAAAGTGATTAATATTTTAATGGAGTTCCTAAGTCTAAACTTAGGAAATATAAAATATTAATGGGTATTAATATAAAACTAGTTTGAAGGATCCAAATGACATGGATCAAGCCAAATCTAATCTTAACCGTTGACTAGATATGTTATCTCGGCCGTTGAAGGACCAATAGGAAAAGTAAAAGAAGAGGCTTGAGGGTCAATTGGTGAACACACCAAGATTGATCAGTCAGTTCGATTTTCTAGAGTGGGGCTTGCTGAGAAAATTCGTATAAGTGATTTGTTGCAGTGAGGGGATGTGTTAATTTGGGGTAGCATCAGATGTGGTCTAGCCATGAAAATTGGTGGGAAGGCTAAAGCACATGAGATCTCCAAGACCCAAAAATGGTTTGGGAAGATTCTACCCGGTTAAGGAGATATTAAAGTGATTAATATTTTAATGGAGTTCCTAAGTCTAAACTTAGGAAATATAAAATATTAATGGGTATTAATATAAAACTAGTTTGAAGGATCCAAATGACATGGATCAAGCCAAATCTAATCTTAACCGTTGACTAGATATGTTATCTCGGCCGTTGAAGGACCAATAGGAAAAGTAAAAGAAGAGGCTTGAGGGTCAATTGGTGAACACACCAAGATTGATCAGTCAGTTCGATTTTCTAAAGTGGGGCTTGCTGAGAAAATTCGTATAAGTGATTTGTTGCAGTGAGGGGAAGTGAGTGAAGAGGTTGACATAGAGGTAGCCAGAGCTACGCGGAGGTAGCAGGAGCAAGGCAGAGGTAGCTAGAGACTGCGTGGAGGCTGAGGGGCCTACGTGGGTGACGTAGAAGGCCAGAGAGTTGATGCAGAGAAGCAGAAAGCTGACATAGAGGGTTCTAGAGCTACACTGATACTATCAAGGCTGACGCAGTGCCTAGGAGAAGCGTCGGAAAGATTTTCGTGAGGCAGACTAGTTGAATATCTGCTCCGAGAAGACGTTTTACTGTCATGTAACAATCTCTGTTGGGTGATCCATTTCGGCACCCTAATTGTACTCAAGAAATCTACATAATAATAAAACCCTCAGAACTGCTACACCGTTTTTCTTGCATTAGGTTTTTTCGGTGACGATTGTACAAAAATAACGGTGTCCCTTGTGTCTTTGTCTAGTATTTCAGTTGTTGATCTGTATATGAGTTAAGGTTGCATTTGTGTTTATTTTCAGTATTTATATGTATAAATAACTTGTTAATGAAATAAACAAGTCAGTGAAATAAACCAGATAATGCAGAGGGATTTCTAGCATGTCAGACTTAGAAATTTCAACATGGTATCAGAGCATTGCAAATCACAGGAGGATTGAAGGCACCTGCAGATATCAGAAATTTGTAGCAGTAGTAGTTGTCTCGAGAGACAGAGTTGCTCCTAAGCAGAAGGCAGCATAGAAGGAGTGACACAAAGGGCCTGCATCATAATTTCGAGCCAAAGAGAGGGCCAACACGAGGAAGAGAGAGGCAGAAGAGGCTCATGAAGATCCACGCCATCCTACTCAACTAGGTAGGCTTCACGCAGTTGGCCAGAGGAGTGTTTCAACGTTTGCCGGGATTTCACAGAGCTAGAAGGCTCAGGTTCTTCAGTTGCTGGGGCCTGGGGAGTTGTGGGAAGATTGTGGATTGAGAGGCTAGTTGGGTGTTATTTCTGTTGAAGCATAACAGTACCTAACGAGACAAAACCAAGGTAGAGGGAGTTGCTACCTAGGCAGATTTCTAGTTAAGAAATTCAAATTAGTGTTGCAGGAGGAAAGGGGATCGGAGAGGAGTAGTTCGGCAGTTGGCAAGAGGATTTTCAGAGGGAAATCGAGACTTAGAGGGAGTCGAGGAGAGGATTTCCAAGAGGGAATTCGAGACTCAAAGGGATTCTAAGAGATAACTTCCAAGAGGGAAGTCGAGACTCAGAGGGAGTCGAGGAGAAGAGCGGAGATGGAAATGAACAAACTGAGGGATCAGGCTAAGCTGGATGGGGTTTCCAACTTTGTGATTTGGAAGGCTAAGATCTTGTCCGTTCTGGGTAGACATCGCATCAAGGCCTTCGCCTTGAGAACCGTGGCCATCCCAGTCGACCCAACTGACAATGAAAGGTATGAGGATGCGATGGCTAAGGCGAAATGCATAATAGTTGATGGGGTCAAGGATCATGTGGTCGAACATACTGCCAAGAGGGAGATGACAAAGGAAATGTGGGATACCTTGAAGACATTGTATCAAGGCACTTCCGTGCAGAGGAAGATGCTACTAGAAAATCAGCCTCGGTCATACCAAATGCAAAAGGGGGAGCAGATAGATCACTTCCTCAACATATTGAAGGAGATCCGACACCAATTGACTTCCATAGGGGCCACATTGGATTAGGAGTTGATTGTGAGGACCGCCCTAAATGCACTCTCTGAGGAGTGGGAGACATTCGTTCAGAGCATTCTGGGCAGAGTGAATCTTCTAGATGGGGAAGAATTGTGGGCAGCTCTTCGCTAAGAAGCGATCAGATGGCTGACCAAGACGAGAAGTAGTGGAAAAGGAGTCTGGGTCAAGAAAGAGGAGGAAGAGGATGTAGCTCTGGCATCTGCGGGGAAGCAGGAGAAAAGAAAGAAAAAGGGCCTCTCCAAGATAAAGTGCTTCAACTGTGGGGAACTAGGGCATTATGCGAACTAGTGTCTGAGGAAGAAGAATAAGGGAGATGCGTTTGACTCCAAGGTAGCACCAACAAAGGCAGAAAAGGAGGTAGAGGAGGATGATGATTGTGCCATGAGTGCTCATGCACCTCTAGAGAAGAGGTGGGGAGACATCGAGCAGTAGTCAGGAAGACTACAGGTGATGAGGGGCAGGATCCTTGAGGTACCCAAAATCTTGGATTATACTTGGCTAGGGGAGCCCCGAAGTGAGAGTAGCACAATGGCGGATATCAGTAGAAATGGATGTGGATGAAGGGACAAAGAGTGCTACAATGCAGTAGTCCTTGAAAGTGCAGTGGGGTTTGCAGTAGTGTGAGAGGAACGGTGGACGTTGTAGCAATGCAGGATGGCAAAGAGGGGTTTGCAGGGGTGTAAGAGGCACGAAGGTGTTGCAATAGCGCATAGATTGCAAAGCAAGCATGAGATAGCCATAGAGGGAGGTTCAACATCAGGAGTGTTTCTAGCTTGGCACGGATGTCAGTATTTGGGTGGATCAGTTACTTATTTCTCAGTAACTAATTCGCAGTGCACTAGCAGTTAGCAGTAGCACGATGCAGCATGATGAGAGGGGGGTGTAGTGCAGATGTAGTGTTGGGAGAAAGGACCAGCATCAACATGGATACAGAGGGAGCTGCAGTACAGATGTAGCAGTGGCAGTGGCAGTGGCAGAGCCATGGGCATCAGTATAGGATGCAGCAGTGCAGAGGATGTTGGGCGGGAAGGCCTAGAATCAGCACAGGTACTGGTGCCATATAATTATAGTGATGCTCAGTGTGGAGTATTACTAGAGCATAGTCCTCGCTAAGAGGGAGTGTTAATTTGGGGTAGCATCGGATCTGATATAGCCATGAAAATTGGTGGAAAGGCTAAAGAACATGAGATCTCCAAGACCCAAAAATGGTTTGGGCAGATTCTACGCGGTTAAGGAGATATTAAAATAATTAACATTTTTAATGGAGTTCCTAAGTTTAAACTTAGGAAAAATAAAATATTAATGGGTATTAATATAAAACTGGGTTACAAGGTTCCAAATGACATGGATCAAGCCAAATCTAGTTTTATTCATTGATTAGAGATGTCATCTCGGCCATTGAAGGACCAACAAGAAAAGTATAAGAAGAGGCTTGAGGGTCAGTTGGTGAACACACCAAGATTGATCAGTCAATTCGATTTTCTGGAGCGGGGCTTGTTGAGAAAATTTAAACAAGTGATATGTTGCAGCGAGGAGCAGTGAGTACATAGTAGAGAGGTAGAGATAGTGCCTAAGGGTTAACGCAGTGACTGAAGAGGTTGATGCACTGGCACCCAGAGCTTTGGAAAGGCAACTAGAGACCGCACAGAGGCTGAGGGGCCTGGGTGGGTGACACAAAAGGCCAGAAATCTGACGCAGAGAGGCAGAAGTCTAATGCAGAGGGTTCCAGAGCTATGTTGAGGCTAGCAAGGTTGACGCAGTGCCTAGGAGAAGCGTCGGAAAGATTTTCATGGGGCAGACTAGCTAAATATCTGTCTCCGAGAAGAGGTATTACTGTTGTGTAACAATATTTGCTGGGTGAGCCATTTTGACACCCTAGTTGTACTCAAGAAATATGCATAATAATGAAACCTTCAAAACTGTTGCATCGGTTTTCCTGCATTGAGTTTTTCCGAGGACGATTGTCCAAAAATAATGGTGTCCCTTGTGTGTTTGTCTAGCATTTCAGTTGTTGATCTGTATATGAGTTAAGGCTGCATTTGTGTTTATTTTTAGTATTTATATGTATAAATAACTTGTTAATGGAATAAACAAGTCGTTGAAATAAATCAGATAATGTAGTAGGAATTTCTAATGTGTCAAACTTAGAAATTTCAAAAGTCTGTGTTGCCTCTTCTCGGATCTCCTGCTATCTGGAGCTTCATTCCTCTGTCTCTTCGGTCCACACCTCGACTTCTGGCTCAGGAACTCAACTTCCCAGCTAAATTTCGAACCCTCTTTGAAGCTTTGCGTGAGCTTACGCTGCCTCTTCTGGAACCATCCTTGCCCATCACTGCAAGAAATCTCCTCAATCGATTCTCTAGCAACTGCTTCGCTGCCCTCTCTAAGAAATTCGATCTCTTGATCTGTCTCCGATGTGTCTTCCAAATTCCCGTCGAAGTCCTTCGTATAATCCTCCAGTTGAGTAATCAACGACCCATATTAGATTCTAATCAATGGCTTCGATCATTTGGACTCAATCTCTGTCTTCTTCTAGAAGTTTCACCCTCAGTTTGATTAATACCCTTTAATTATTTTAATTTCCGAAGTTTAGACTTAAGCACCCATTAAAAATAATTAATTATTTTAACAAATTGTCTCCGAGTGGAATTTTCCAAAATGATTTCTAGGACCTCCTTGCAAATTTTGAGGTTTAGAGCACATCTGATGCTACCAGAAATCAACAATTTACACCATGGAGAACTCAAGATGCTCAAGGAGATAGTAACAGGGGTTCCAGAACTTGACACAGAACAAAATGATGTGTGCAGAGGGTGTGTGCTTGGAAAATACACTATGGAAACATTCCTAAGAAGTGACAACGGAGAATATTGTGTGTTAGGACTTATGCACTCAGACATTTGTGGCTAGATGTCCACTAGAGCTCTCAATGGGGCTGAATACTTCGTTACATTTATTGATGACCATTCAAGGAAAACCTGGATCTATTTCTTGAAGACCAAGGATGACGTCTTTGATCGTTTCACGGAGTTTAAGGCTCTCGTAGAGAATGCAACAGGGAAGAAGATCAATGTGCTTCGCTTAGATAATGGTGGAGAGTATATTGATAAAGACTTCACATATTGTTGTGCGAAGGAAGGAATCAAAAGAGAGTGGACAAATCCATAGAATCCACAGCAAAATGGGGTATCAGAACAAAAAAATAGAACTATAGTTGGGGCTACGAAAGCAATGTTATATGACTAGGATTTGCCCAGGTTTCTATGGGAAAAGGCATGTAACACAATGGTGTATATTCAGAACAAGACTCCTCATAGGGCATTGGGGAAGAATACAATAGGAGTCTTCATAGGGAAGAAGCAAGAAGTTAGTCACTTAAGGATCTTCGACAACATTGTTTATTGCGATGTGCTAGATGAGAAGTGCACCAAATTGGATCAGACTGCACTAAAGGGGTTCCTAGTCGAGTATAGAGAATCCTCAAAGGAATTCAAGATCTACATTCCTAGTAATAGGAAGATTGTAGCGATACAGGACATAAAGTTCAAGGAGGACCGAGCTTTCAAGAGATCTCATGAGATGCCTACAAGTGAATAGAATCAGCTAGTTGAAGCTCCATTGGTCCAACAACATGGGTAACCTATGGGACAATCATAGGGATCTAGTACAGTGACTAATACTAGCATTTCCTCAAGTGTAGGGGATCGAGTGAAAGGAAATGGAGAAGCAAAGGTAGGATGAAGAGGATTTGGTTGAACCTCCCACCACTAGTGGCCGAACTAGCAGAGAAGTTTGCCAAACATTAAGATATGAGGAGGAGTTTGTTGGAGCTCCTAAAATGAACAAGAGAAAGTGCATTCAACCTGATGAGTACCAAGCATTGGTAGTTCAAGTTGCAGAACCTTCCAGCTTTCAAGAAGCCACACAACATCAGGTGTGGGTGGATTCCATGGTACAAGAGTACATCTCTATCATGATGAATGATATTTGGGAGGTGGTGCTAAGGCCTGAGGATAGGTTAGTTGTAGGCTCTTGGTGGGTCTAAAAGATCAAGTTTGCTGCAAATGGCAGCGTGGAGAAGTACAAGGCTAGATTTGTGGCAAAGGGGTATGCACATAAATAAGGGATAGATTATGAGGAGACCATCACCCCTGTTTCCAGATACACTTCTATCTAGTCAGTTATATCCCTAACAGTTTAGATGGGGTGGCAGATTCACCATATGGACATCAAGACAACATTCTTGAATGGAGTGATAGAGGAGGAGGTGTACATAGAACAACCAGAGGGTTTTGAGACTACTGAGAGGCACACTTGTGTGTAGACTAAAAAAATATATATATACAAGCTCAAACAGGCTCCTAGGGCATGGTACAGTCGGATTGACAACTACTTGCAGCAGATGGGATTCGTCAAGAGTGACACATATCCTAACCTTTACCATTTGTTGGTATAGGTTGAGGCACTCATGCTAGTGTTGTATGTGGATGATCTCTTCTTGATAGGGTCATTAGGGCTCGTAGAGGACTGCAACAGGAACCTGGAAACAAAGTTTGATATGAAGGATTTGGGGTTAATGCACTATTTCCTAGGATTGAAAGTGTGGTAGAAGAATGGGGGGATCTTCATTGGCCAAGGAAGATATTCTACAAATATTATGAAGAGATTCAAAATGTAGGATTGTAGACCCATGTCTACACCCATGATCACCAACTAGAAGAAAATAGATGCATCAAATGACAAGGATGTTGACCCCACCTTGTTTAGACAACTCATCGGTTCTCTCATGTATATGTCCAACACTAGGCCAGATATTTTCTTTGTGGTCAATACCTCAGTCAGTTTATGGTGGAACTGAAGAGGGTACATTGGACAACAACGAGGCACATTTTTAGGTATGTGCGTGACACGATAGAGTATGGGTTGAAATATACCTGAGGGGATGACGTCACACCATGTGGGTTCACAGATGCATATTGAGAAGGAAGTTTAGTGGACAGAAAAAGTACCCTTGGGTACTGCTTCAGTGTTGGATCAAGGATGTTTTCTTAGTGTAGAAGGAAGCAGAAGTCAGTAGTACTAAGATTTGTAGAAACAAAGTATATGGTAGTGAGCACAGATACATGTGAAGCTATATGGCTTCGGAAGCTATTGGTAAGATTATTCAGGAAGAGGATGGAAGCGACCAATGTCTACAATGATAATCAGACTTGCATCAAGCTCTCTAAGAATCCAATGTTTAATGACAGTTGAAACACATAGATATTTGATGTCATTTCATCAGAGATTGTGTCGCGTGGAGTGGTCCAACTACAATATGTTTCCATAGACGAGCAGGTTGCAAATATACTTATGAAAGCTCGAGGGAGATTTAAGTTCATCTATTTCAGAGAACAGATGGGTATGGTGGAGAACCCATTTCAGTAGCGGGGACATAGTATTTTGGATGCTTATTAGTTGTAGTAGTTGCAGTAGAAGCAACAACAATGAGAGGGAGCTATAGTGCATATGCAAAATTGGCAGCAATATAGCAGTGTCAACAACATCAAAGATGCAACATTAGAGTTGCACAGTGGTTGGTGGGTAATGACAGACAATCATAGTGGCCAAACATCAACAATATATAGAGGATGATGTAGAGATAGGGTGTTGTAGCAGTACGACACTAGGATGTTAAAAAAAATTTGGGAAATTTAATTTTCGCGGAAGGGCAGAGGTCTTTTGACTTTCGCGAAGCTAGGTTTGCACATCGCGGAGCTGATTTTGCACACCTATCTTTGTGCACCGCGAAGTTGATTTTGCGCACTGTGGAACTATTCCAGAGACTTAGTGAATACTCAAAACAAAAATAACAAGATATGTTTGGAGCAACACACTAAAACTTAGTATTCATTTCTTAAACATGAAAATACATTTACATGAGACTGCCGCTCATTCACTAAGTAAAATAAAATTTGCAGCGATTTAAACTTATGTGGTTTAACACACAATAAAACAAAGTAACTGTTGCTTTCACGCACCCACAAAAAATTGCTCCACCATTTTCTCCACAAAGACTTGCGCTCTTTTTCTTACCTCTTACTCTCCAACCTCTCTACTGTACTATCAAAATGAATTTTACATTCATATTTAACTCAACATACAATTTTACATTTAATTCATGACATAGCAAAATAATTAATGCGATGTTGTTGTTGAGTGTGTTCAAAATCGCGCAAGTGTTTCTGGAGTGTGTGCAAAGATTGCTGAATGAATGCTTGCCCGTATCTGTTTACCAAAGTACATAACTTCTTTAAATGCCTTTGCTGAGTTTTTGAATGGTTCGCGTTTGGCTTCAGTCCTTCTATCTTCAAGCAGAGACACAACTTGCAAAAATACTTCTGACAGGTATGGCTGCTGTCAGGCTGTTTATTGCGATGGTTGGGATTATTATTTCCAACACTACCCCTTAATCACAACTGCCGCCATTGACAATTCCCAAACAATTTATGAGATAATCAAAACTTTCACCTGCCAATGGCTTTGTGAAAATATCAGCAAATTGTTCCTGTGACCTACAGTGCTGCAACACAATTTCATCATTGTTAATCAACTCGCTAATAAAATGATATTTAGCATCAATATGCTTGGTCCTTTTGTGGTAGACAAAATTCTTTGACAATGCAATTGCTAAGGTGTTATTGCAAACAATAGCTGTCACGCCCTCTTGGTCATGACGAAGATCCTTCAACATCCTTCTCATCCAAACTGCCTGACATGTTGCTGCTATTGCTGCAAAATATTCAGCTTCTGTTGTTGACACTGACACTATTGACTTCTTCTTGGAAGCCCATGAAATGGCTTCGGAACCCAAATGAAAAACATATCCTGACGTGCTCTTTCTGTCATCGACACTGCCTGCCCTTGACTTCTTCTTGGAAGCCCATGAAATGGCTTCGGAACCCAAATGAAAAACATATCCTGACGTGCTCTTTCTGTCATCGACATTGCCTGCCCAATCACTGTCAGTGTAACCAACCAGCCTTAAATCACTGGTTGCTGTGTACAAAACGCCATATTGTTTCGTCCCATTGACATACCTCAAAATCTTTTTTGTTGTGTGCCAATGTTTCTCCTTGGGTGTCTCCATGAACCTTGACACCAAACTTACTAAATACATTATATCTGGCCTAGTGGTGGTCAAATACATTAGGCTGCCTATCATACTTTTGTATAATGTTGGTTTGACATCGCTGCTGCAATCTTCTTTGCTCAACTTCAACCCTATGACAGTTGGAGTTGGTGCAGACCTACTGTTCTGCATTTTAAACCTCTCCAAAATTTCTGCAACATACTTTTCTTGAGAGATAAAAATACCATGTTCTGTTTGCTTCACTTCTATGCCCAAAAAATATCGTAGCAATCCCAAGTCAGACATTTCAAACTCACTCTTCATGACTTGTTTAAAATCAACATGAGGAAATCATCACTGCCTGTAAAGATCAAATCATCTACATATAAGACGACAGTGAGAATCTTACCTTCGCTCTCTTTGATGTAGAGAGTAGGCTCACTGTCACATTTGTCGAAACCATTGTCCAACAAGTAAGCATCTATCCTATTGTACCATGCGCGTGGTGCTTGCTTCAACCCATAAAGAGCTTTCTTTAACCAATATACTTTGTCTTCTTGGCCTTCAATCTCATAACCAGGCAGCTGCGCAAAAAACACTTCCTCTTTCAGCACTCCATTCAAGAACGCTGACTTTACATCCATCTGATACACTGTCCATTTATGCTGCACAACAATCGCCACAACTGCGCGCACTGTCTCCATCCGCGCAACTGGCACGAACGTCTCCGCGTAATCTCTTCCATGTTGTTTCTTGTATCCTTTGACAACTAGCCTTGCTTTGTGCCTTTCAATCTTTCCCTCAATGTTGCTTTTGGTCTTGTAGACCCACTTTACTCCAATAACATGTTTTCCTTTTGGAAGACTCACTAACTCCCATGTGTCATTCATTTCTATTGCTTCTATTTCTTCCTCCATTGCTGCAACCCATTTTTCTTCTTTGACTGCACCTTCAAAGTGGATTGGGTCAGCTACATGACAAAATAATGCAAATAAGGAATTCAGACGTGCGCCACTATCAACTTCATCTTGCTCATAAATTTCATTTAAATTTCTGAACTTTGGTCTTCTTGTACTTGCTGAAGACGGGCTTGACATGTCACTTGGTGTCGCGCTTTGCGATGTACTTGGAGAAGTACTTGCTTGGCTGCACAAAACTGTCCTATTATTCGTTGATGGCGTTGCTTTCTGTCTGCTTTGTTGCGCTTGAATAGGAGTAGAGGGAGTCACTGTTGAGGAATTACTTGCTGCCGTTAATTCCTCTTTGTCCTCATGTGGTATGCATGCTTTGACATTGACTGTCTTTTCTAAACTTCCATCCCATGCTTCCTCTTTTATGAATTGCATATCTTTGTTGATTATGACATTCTTGGTTAATGGATTGTAGAGTTTGTATGCCATGGATTCATCACTGTATCCAACAAATATGAATTTATCCCCCTTTCTTTCCAACTTCTTTCTCAACTCATCCGATACATGTGCATAAGCCATACATCCAAAAACTCTCATGTGAGTGACATTTTGTTTTCTTCCACTCCATGCCTCTTCAGGAGCAATGTTCTGGATGCTTTTGGTTGGACATCTATTCAAGATATATGCTACACAAGCGATAGCTTCAGCCCAATAGTCATTTGGAAAATGATTCTCCTTCAACATACTCCTTGCCATCTCCATAATGGTCCTATTCTTCCTTTTTTCCACACCATTTTGCTGTAGTGTATATCTTGTTGTAAACTGCTTGTGAATTCCATGCTCCCTGCAAAATTGAAGTCATTTGAGATGTATTCTCCACCTCTGTCAGTCCTAAGGACTTTGATGTAGTGTCCACTTTTCTTTTCAACAAGAGCCTTGTATTGGCGAAAGCGCTCAAACACTTCACTTTTTTTTTTAGGAGAAAGACCCATGTCTTCCTTGTGTAGTCATCAATGAAGGTCAATACATAGTGGCTGCCACCAATTGATGGTGTCTGCATTGGTCCACATAGGTTTGAGTGGACAATCTCCACATGTGCCTTTTCCCTCATTGACTTCCCTGCTGGAAATGTCTCTCTATGTTGCTTGCCCAAGATACATCCTTCACATATACTGTTTGGTTTTTCTATGAATGGTAAACCATTCACCATGCCTTTCCTATGCAGCAAATTCAAACCTCCAAAGTTTAGATGTCCAAATCTCAAGTGCCATAACCATTTTTCATCTTTTACCTCTGCTTGAAGGTTTACTTGTGTGACAGCTACCCCTTTTCTTCCATCTTCTTGTGAATTCATAGATAGTTGTGCTTGTGCACCTTTATTTTGCAAATCTGATATTATTTTTTAGTGGAAACATTCTATTGTCTGTCTTTTGAAACTTTGCAATCAACTGTCTGCTTGGAGGCCTATCAAAAATTGTGCACAAATCATTTTTGAAGAAGACATTGTAGCATTTCTGCATGTGTTGTCCAACGCTCATGAGATTATGTTTCAGATTGGGGACAAAGTAAACATCATAGATGTATTTCTTCTCGCCATTCTTTGCTAGGATATTAACTCTACCTTTTCCCATGACAAAGACTTTGCTATCAGTCCCTAATGTCACTTCAGATTTCACACTTTCATCTAGATCAGAAAACATTTCTATGTTTCCTGACATGTGGTTGCTACACCTTGAATCTAGATAGCATATATCACTCTGTTTTTCTTATGCTACATTACATGCTAAAAACATGCTATCATGGTTCTAATTTTCTCTTGTGAAATTTACACTTGGTTTGTTACTAATATCATATTGCTTATTTCTACATTCATTTGCATAATGACCATACTTCTTAGAGTAATGACATTGAACTTGAGATTTATCATACCTCTGACCTTATGCTTGATTTTGGCTTGGGCCTTGACTTGGATTTTGATTGCTGCCTCTTCCATTTGAGCTTGAATGGCTGCTTCTTCCACCTTTGTGTGGGCTTCTTCCTCTTCCTCTAGCATATGATCTTCCTCTGCCTCGACCTTGACCAAATGATACTTGTGTCTTGAAGGCATGCTCCAATGAGGAGCTTGCTTCTCTATTCAATCTATGTTCATGAGAAATCAGCGATGCATTAAGCTCATCCACTGAGAACTGTGAGAGATCCTTTGTCTCTTCTATGGCCACAATGATGGCCTCAAACCTTGGTGGCAAACTTCTCAAAACTTTCTCAACTATTCTTCTTTCCACAAGTGTCTCACCATGAGACCTAATTTGAGTAGCCAACCCACTTACATGTGTAAAAATGAGTCTATATTCTCAGACTCTTTCAAACAAAGTGTTTCAAAATCTCTCCTCAGCATTTTCAGCTTTGTTGTCTTGACATTTGCCATGCCTTGGTAGGATGTCTGGAGGGTGTCCCATGCTTGCTTGGACTTCGTTGTTGTTGCAACCCCTAGGAAAATACTTTCATGAACTGCTTGGAAAATATAAAACAGGGCTTTTGAATTCTCCTTCCTATTGTCCCTTAACATATCTCTTTCTTGTTGAGATAAGGCATTGTATACTGCTACATCTGCTGGTTCTTAAAAACCATTCTCTACCAAATCCCAAATGCCTTGAGAAGAAAACAGGGCCTTCATTGTAATAGCCCAATAATCATAATTTTTTCCATTAAACTGAGGTGTTTGAGGATTAGTCAAACTTGTGCTTGATGTTGCCATTTTTAGCGTAAAAAAAACTTTCTACCTGCTGGTAAATATGCTAAAAGGCAATGCGCGCTCAAAACAATTTTCACTGTTAGTAAAAACACTTGTTTTTACACTAACAAAGTTTAATCTGCTCTGATACCATATTAAAAAATATTTGGGAAATTTAATTTTCACGCAGAGGCAGAGGTCTTTTGACTTTCGCGAAGCTAGGTTCGCGCACCACAGAACTGATTTCACACATCTATCTTCGCTCACCGTGAAGCTGATTTCACTCACTTGAATTTCGCACACCACGGAACTATTCCAGAGACTTAATGAATACTCACAACAAAAATAACAAGATATGTTTGGAGCAACACATTAAAACTTAGTATTCATTTCTTAAACATGAAAATACATTTACATGAGACTGTTGCTCATTCACGGAATAACACACAGTGAAACAGAGTAACTGTTGTTTTCACACGCCCACCAAAAATTGCTCCACCATTTTCTCCACAGAGACTTGCGCTCTTTTTCTTACCTCTTACTCTCTAACCTCTTTACTCTACTATCAAAATGAATTTTACATTCATATTTAACTCAACATATGGTTTTACATTTAATTCATGACAGAGCAAAATCATTAATGTGATGTTGTTGTTGAGTGTGTTCAGAATTGCGCAGGGGTTTCTTGGAGTGTGGGCAAAGGTTGCTGAATGAATGCTTGGCCATATCTGTTTACCAAAGTACATAGCTTCTTTAAATGCCTTTGCTGAGTTTGTGAATGGTTCGCGTCTGGCTTCAGTCCTCATATCTTCAAGCAGAGATGCAACCTGCAAAAATACGTCTGACAGGTATGGTTGCTGTCACGTTGTTTATTGCGGTGGTTGGGATTATTATTTCCAACATAAAACACCTTCCTCGCTAAGAGAGAGTGTTAGTTTTTATATCATTGGATGGTATGTTAGTCTTGATACTTTCTAGAGAGGTTAAAAAACAAGAGTTCTTCAAAACCCATAAATCATTTCTCAAAATTCCACTTAGAGATGGATCAATTAAATTAATTCACCATAATTAAAAATTTCGTAAGTCTAACTTAGGAAAAATGGTTGATTAATAGTAACTAATTGAGAAATGTGAGAATTCTCTAGAAACTCACACTGATCGACTTGGAGATGATCTCAACCACCCATTAAGTTTTAATCGTGGTCGTTGGAGTCCCAACTGGAGATTATAAGAAAATGTCAATGGGTAGATGGAGAATACACAAGTGCAAATACTCAATTGCCTAGGCAAGTCGAATTCCCAGTAGTAGGAATGAGTCAACAATGGAGGTTGAGCCAGTGGGTGAGTAGTAGGTGGCATGAAAGGTCAACAGTATCCAAAGGAAGATTTTCCAAGTCTGGAGAGTCAAATTGAGGAAGTGTGAGTATGCCCAAAGGGTTTGTGTAGGTAGTAGCAACAGTGCATTTCAACCTAACTATAGGGGTAGTCGATTTAGTAGCTAAAAATTAATATTTTGATCAGAAGGGCCAGTGAATAAGTTCCAGGGCCAGAGAGAAGTAGAGCTGCAAACTTTAGGAGTTTTGAAAGGAAGTAGTAGCAAGGCCCGCGTAAGAACTACGCAGAGGCTAACAAAGAGGGAAGTGTGAATTGCCAAGGGGCCGATTTCTGGAGCTGAAATCAGTTGTGGGGTGCGGAAAAATCCTCAATAATTCTTCCCGTGATTCTCTTAGATTGGATTGCCAGTTTGGTATACAAATTATTGTACTCTGATTTCCTGCTGCAAATAATAATATAAACCCTCAGTTGTTGCAACCTGTTTTCCAATGTTGAGTTTTTCGAGGGACTTTTGTCCAAAAATAATGATGTCATTTTTATGTGTGTGTGTGCTAGCATTTCTAAGTTTCCAACACTTTTATTTTCTGCGGTATTTTATGTGTGAAGATTGTACTGTGATTAATTTGTTGTTGCCATAGCAATACACTACATAATTAATTTTACAATTAGAAAAATTAATTTCAGTTGCTACAATAGTTGAAATTTCACACTAAATGGGTAGGTAGAATTGATGATAGAAAAAGAACCAATGGGAGTGAATTTTTCTAAGAGATTACCTTATATCCTGGTCAAGCATAAAGTAATAATCAATCTCTCTTTCTATAATTGAAACTGAATACATAACAACAATAGACTTTTGTACCCAAGTTCTCGGGATGAAACAAAATTTGCATGTCATCAAAATGGAATATGATCAACCAATTGTCGTTTTCTGTGGCAACACTAGTGCAATCAATATATCAAAAACTCATGTCATGCACTAAAAAACAAAGCATATTTCAACCAAGTACCATTTCTTGAGAGAACAGGTTGTTGAGAAAAATTTCAAGATGGAATATATTGGCACCAAAGAACAAATTGTTGACCTATTTACCAAGCCTCTTCCCAGAGAAACATTTGAATATCTTAGGCAAAAGTTAGGAGACATCTCTCCTTTATCTTAGTAAAGGAAGCAAAAAATTAAGGGGCGCACCCTTTGCTATTGATTTCAAAAGGAAAGAGAATGTAGATAGGGGGAGAAACTATAAAAAAAAGTAGATATCAAAGTATTACTAGCAATTAAGAAGGGGATATTGTTGAAAATGGTTTTGATTGATGTTAAAGGATATCCTAATGAAAGAGGAAATTACAGAGTCAAATAGCATATTTCGAGACCTTTCTGATGATATGTGACACACATCCTAACTCAACACAATTGAGGAGAAATTAACTTTTGAAGATATTAATTTATATATAGTTAATATCCTTTCTTTGCTCAAGTCGACCCTACGTTGAACCCTAAGAACACTATAAATAAGTGTTATGTGCAGGAGCCTAGGCACTCATTTTCTCAAGCAATTCGATTATGTTTTTAGGTCAACAAAGGAATAGGTTTGAGGTTCATACCTCATGAACCAAGTAAAGTAAATCCGAGTTGGTAGTGAAGCCAAGTTGGAAGGGTTTTTGGTATAACTCTTGGGAGGGGTTCCTATTCTGTTTGAGGCATGTTGAGGCATGTTCAAGGTCTATTGAGGAGGTCAAAATCTAGTGTGAAGGAGGTCAAGCTCAGGGATTGTTGAACTAAGTTTTGTTAGACCGATTCTAGCTTGAGGCCAAGTTTTTGTCCTAGTTTGAGGCTAAGTTGCAATCCTAGTCAGAAGTTGAGTTGTAGTTCTGGTTAGAGCCAAATTATAAGACATATTTTGCTGGAGGTTGAGCTTTGTTGCAAACCAAGTTGTAATCCTTGTGGATGCTGAATTCTAATCTGAGTTGGGTACAAGCTACTGGGAGGGTAGGCCTTCTTTTGAATAAGTTCTAAGCCTACAAATTTTCTCTTTAACAATAAAACAACTATAAGTTGGTGATTACAAAGGATTTGTGTCCTCACAACTGTTTGTAATAAATTGATGACTATTTGAAAAACATTTCTTCTTCAAATTTGGATTTTCATTTAAATTCCTTTGTTAAAGCATTGCCTTGATGATTGATTATGTGATGATATTTTATTTTTAAGATTAAAATTGATACACATACACACATAATGAATCAATGCTATTCACACCGCATTTAAAAAAATAAAAAAACATGTTAATGAATTTATATCTATATAGAGATGCAAAATTTTTTAAGAGCTAACATAGATCAATCTTAATCTAGATCTACTTATCAAGAGAAACTAGATATATTAGATCTATCAAGTATCAAGGGTAAACATTTCCTTAAATTTTGCACTCAAAAAGATGTTTCCTTTTTGCTAAATTTGGGTTCTCTAAAATGAATCTATATTGGCACCAACAGCTAAAGCACATCCACATTAGTTGGAAATGAATGAAAACTAAAATAGAGATTTGACAAGACAAGAAAAAATTGTTACATAAAAACCACACTTGCAAAATTGTGTTTTAATATTAATAATGTAATATTTGAAATCTAATAAAAAATTAATTAGTGAATGATTTTATTATTTCTCACAATATATGTTAAACTTTTAATTAAAAAAAAAAAATCATGGATGTATATATATACTAGTAATATTTAATAATTTTAAGATTTTTCTCAAAATTATATTATAAAATATTTTTAAAATGAAAATTCATTTCAAAATAATTATATTTTTATGAAAAAAGTAATTTATTTATGTAATATTGGAAGTGTTTCTACCTAAACTTTTTTTTCCCTTTTATTATTTATACATCTGATTAAATTGTGCAGTGAAGTTTATATCCACAAATTACCTATATTAAGTGTACATATGATTAAGATTGTGGGGTGAAATTCATATGCACAAATTACCTATCACCTTCATGAAATTTAAATATAAATAAATAAAATGTAAACCTAACACAACAATTACTATCCAAACATACTTACAACATTGACTCATTTTAAAACAATTCACATTTATAAAATAATTTAAAATACTTTCTTTAAATAAAATTAACATTCATTAATATTTTTTTTTCAAAGTCTCTAACTCTGTGTTGCAAATTGTGCTTCCAAGTGTACCAGATATCAATTCCTATTTGGTTACCTTAGTTTTTCCTTTCCTATCTTCTTATATGACACTTGAATTTCATTTATTTTTCACCAAATATCAATTACTATTTGGTTACCTTAGTTTTTCCTTTCCTATCTTGTTTTATATGAAGTTTGAAGTGTAATGCACATAAACAGTTAAAAGTAACCTAATTACATTTTACATTTTATCCTCCAGATCTATATTTCGGCATGTGTTCACCTTGGGTTTTTGACATATCACCCTAGTCTGGTTGGAAAAACGACCCACAAAACTCACATTTTGGCTCCTCCTTCTACAGATTCTGGCTTTGCTATAAATTGTGGAGGCGGACAGAAGATTTTTGCTATCGGAGATGCTTTTGAGCCGGAAAGCGAATCACTTGATAATACGTCATTTTACGTCAGCAATACACAGAAGTGGGGAGTGAGTTATGCTGGACGTTTTATGGACAATAGTAATGCAACTTATACAGCAACCAATCAGTCTCAATTTACAAAGACATTAAACTCAGAACTGTATGAGACAGCACGCTTATCTCCCAGCTCACTTCGATACTATGGTTTAGGGCTCGAGAATGGACCATATACAGTAAAACTACATTTTGCAGAGATACAAATTGGAAATACAAATAGTTGGAAGAGTGTTGGAAGACGCGTTTTTGATGTTTATGTTCAGGTATGATTGATTTGATTTGCAAGTGTTATTGCTGCTCTCCAATAAAAAATGTTTTAATTTACGTCTACCATTGACACAAGGTTTTTAGAGAGGAAATGTAGATTTGTGTTTTTTTTTTAATTTATTACATTTAAATTTTTTCTAGATAGATATCTAGTGTGGTTTATCATCTTTGTTTTAATAATAAATTATATGGGCTACTTCAAAATTTTAGTAACAAAATTTAAATGTGATAAATCATTACATTCAAATTTTTATTATTGATTTTTAGTAATAGCTAGTGTGGTTCATCATTTTTGCCTTAATAATGAACTACCCCTTGTTACATTAATAAACCATATTAACGGATTTAAAAATTTTAAAACACAAAATAATTATAATCACAAAAACCCCAATTAAAAGAATATAACTCAGTATTTTTCCTCCAATTCAAAAAATATAACTCTGTATTTTTCCCTCAAGCAATAATCTGATATAATGTATTTGGATTAAAAATACCATTCTAACCGTGAAAATGTATGCTTTTCTTTCCTCCTCTTAGTGCCTACGTTGTTTATAGCATAACTAAATGGTATAAATATTATGTACGTTGATAATATTATGTATGTTGATATTGTAGGGGCAGAAAGTATTAACAGACTTTGACATCCGAAAGGAGGCAGGGGGCTCAAATATAGGTATTGTTAGATCTTTCAACACGACCAATGTGACAGCAAACTTCCTCGAAATTCATTTATTCTGGGCTGGAAAAGGAACTTGCTGTATTCCAGCCCAAGGAACCTATGGACCATTATTATCAGCTATAAGTGTTACGCCAGGTGATGATAAAAGATACTGTTTCGTTAGATTAAAAGAATTTAATTTCTTTAGCTTTTTGCCAATTTTTGGACAAATCTATTATACGAATACATGCTGAACATGTACCATTTTATCTGAAAAAAATAAAAATAAAAATATGGATGGGAATAATGAACTAGGTCAAAGATGGTTGCACTAAAAGGATTCTTATATTAACTTTTAAATTAATTTTCAATTATGAAACTGTAAATGCTTTGTTACTTTCAGCTGGCTTTGTCACTTCTGATTTTAAAATGTGTGTAGAATTCAATCCCAAGAAGAAGAGTAAGACAGGAATGGTGATTGGAATCACAACTGGGATTGTTGCGGCTTTGATATGTATAATTTTGTTTTCTCTCCTTTGGAGGAGGAGAGTTCAAAAGACCCCAGCAGCAGATGTTGAGGAAGACAAAGGTATTGACAAAAGATTCGAGGACTCGTGCGGGCATAGTTGTAACAGTTTATGGTTTAAAAGTTGCAATAACGATTGTCAAGTTTTTCCGTTTAACGATTAATTTTTTTTGTCAGCGATAAACGATATCCGTTCAAAATTGAAAATTTTCAGCTATGCGGATATGAAAACTGCAACAGGAGATTTTGCTAAAGAGAACAAGTTAGGTGAGGGAGGATATGGTGCAGTTTATAAGGTGGGTTTGATTGTATTTTATTATTTAATTTTATTTATTTTATTTATTTATTATTATGATTAATTATTGGGGTCTAAAAATGTATTTATATTGATGCAGGTAATGTATGAAGAGTTGGTTAATTAAAGAAAAACAATAGTGTTTAATATTAATAATTAAGTTATGAAGAGTTGTGTTAATTAAAGAAAAACAACTAATTTTTAATATTAATAATTAAGTCTATTGTGACTAAGAAAAGTTAAGTCTAGTTAAAATTTGTAAGAAAAGTTAAATCTAGTTAAAATGTGTATAATTCCATATTTAGTAAGTTTAGTGTTTAGGCTTGGACATTGTAATGAGAAGCAAGAAGAAAGACCAGCAGCAATTTAGTGGATGTAATGTTAATCAAATTTGTGTTTAATAAAATAATTGAACAACAAACTTTGTCCATTATAATTGAATCGTATAAGCAGTTACCGTTTCTTCATTGATGATTTGTATTTTCTCTTGAATTTGTCTGACTACTGCCATTATGTATTGTTGTCTTTTCTCTTAAATTGGTCTGACTAACGCTATTCTAAATTGTGGCACCAAATAGGGCACTTTTTCAGATGGTGAAATGGTGGCAGTGAAGCAACTCTCTTCTGAATCTAGACAAGGGAAACGCGAGTTCATAAATGAAGTTGCTGTCATATCTGAACTGCAACATAGGAACCTTGTAAAGTTGCATGGATGTTGTCTAGAAGCAGATGATCCGCTCTTGGTCTATGAGTACTTGGAGAACAACAGTCTCGATAAAGCTTTATTAAGTAATTATGCATATATACAAGTTTTCTAGTAGTCCTGAATTGAAATTTTCTATTTTTACTAATTCACCACACTGGGGTCATGTACGTTGCAGGTAATGAGAAATCTCACACACAATTGGATTGGCCTACTCGATACAATATCTGTATTGGCACCGCGCGCGGACTCACTTACCTTCACGAGGAGGCCAGTACTCGGATAATTCATAGAGATATCAAAGCCAGTAACATTCTGTTGGATGACTCTCTAAACCCTAAGATATCAGATTTTGGCTTGGCTAGGTTATATGATGAGAATAAAACTCACATCAGCACCAGAGTTGCCGGAACAATGTAAGATGATCCAGAAACTTAGATTTTGGTTTCCTAACTACTATGAGAAATTATATATGTTTCCCATTTAACTGTTAGAAAACATAAGTTTTTTGTTCGAAGAAACGAGCTGCTACTATAGTAATATAACCTATGGTCCTACTACAGTAACATAATCAAGAGAAAATAACCTAATCTCACTCATTTCATGTTTATTATGTTTGAAGCGGTTATCTGTCTCCGGAGTATGCTATGCGAGGCCATCTTACGGAAAAGGCAGATGTGTTCAGCTTTGGGGTAGTTGCTTTGGAACTTGTGAGTGGTCGGAGCAACACAGATACAAGCTTGCCAGATAGCATGGTCTATCTTCTCGAATGGGTGTGTACAGTTAACTTCTAACATGTAATCCATGTAATTTAATGTTTAGCTATTACTAATTAACTGCCTGCTTCTCAATATCGCATGGTATTGCAGACCTGGCATCTCTATGAGAAAGAAAGGCCGCTGGAATTGATGGATCCTGAGATAGAATCAACATGCTCAAAAGAAGAAGTCCTCAGAGTGATTAAAGTAGCCCTTCTTTGCACCCAAGCTGTGCCTACAATGCGTCCATCGATGTCTCGAGTGGTAGCAATGCTGACTGGTGATGTAGAGATCAATCCTCCTGCTTCTCGCCCTGGTTACATTAAAGATTTGCAATATAACGCTGCCATTGCCGGAAGTGGCAGTACACCTGTCGTAGCAACACCACCATTGTACAACAGCGTAGAGAGCTCATCAATTTAACCCATGACAGCTTCGCCTCGTCTTCAGCAGATGGAGAAATGTATCTCCATCAAAGATTGATAGTGATAGAAAAGAAGGCCGATGAGAGCTGACTTGAGCATTAAGATGATGAAACGTCAGACTGTTTGCTGGGAATTGTCTTTCATAGCTTTAAAGCTCATGGCATTTCATTCTGTTATTAGTTTAAGCTTCCATTTTGGTACTGTTAGGGTATCGTCTATTACGTGAGTTTGTTACATGATATGAGACTTCCGGTACATTACTATATCCGAAAACCATGCTCTCCCTTCAAAGATTTGGTCATGTTTGTAATCATCTATATGTTTCAAAACTTAGACATGTATATGCAGAAATGAGACATCAATTCTGCATGAAAAGATTATAATATCTCACTTTAAAATGATTTTGATGTTCGTTTTCCGTGTGGAAACTCGCACTTTCTCACCACTTATCCCTTCCGAGCAATCCACATGAATGAATGGAAAAAGCGAGATAGGGAAATCAATGGCGAACAATGCTTAGGAATGGATAAACATTAAATGAGAGACATGAATGAATGGAAAAAGTGAGATAGGGAAATCAATGGCGAACAATGCTTAGGAATGGATAAACATTAAATGAGAGACTATGCTGAGTTGAGTTGAAATTTTGAATAGTTGCACAACAAAATAGAATCAAAATTTTAGTCTCATGAGTGAAAAAGATATTAATCTATGTATTTTGACTCTTTGCTGCTCTGTGATATCATTGTTAATTTAAGTCTTAGGTAAATCTTAGGTAATTCAATGCATGGAAGAAGTGAGATAAGTGAGATATTAAATCTTATGTAATTCAATGCATGGAGTAAGAAAGATAGGGAATTCAATGGCGATTAATGCGAGGAATGGATAAACATTGAATGAGAGATGATGATGACTGCGGAGTTTAGATTTTAAAAAATTGCACATCAATTGGAAGCAAAATTTTAGTCTCATCGGTGAAAAAGCTTCATGGTTATTGTCCAAAAACACCAATCTCTGTATTTTGACTTTTCCCTGCTCTATGAAATCATTGTTAATTTAAATCTTCATTGCCTTGTTTAATCATTACATAATAGTGGGTATTTCAAATTTTTTTTTTCCTTAAATTAAAAAATAAAAAAAAAAATTTATTTATCTATATTTACCATAATTTACTTTTCAAAAAACTATTATATATAATAATTTTTTTTTAAACATTATCTCCCAAAGCTTTCATGCTATCCAAAGCTTTTATTAATGTTATACATAAATACATGGTGTTTGTTATAAATGCATTGGCTACTAGTTTTATGGTAATTTGATGTCTGCAAATAAGTTTATAAGTAAAAATAAATATAAATATATTGTATTATCTATTTAATAATAAATGGAATTCCATAATATATGGTTGTTTTAAACTCATAAAATTGTGAAA
>APFE031758221.1:0-17126 GCA_000404065.3 Pinus taeda | reverse complement strand
ATAAAATGATTACAGAGACTCGCCTTGGCCAATTACACAAATTAAGATACCTCTGTTTCAATTACAATCCACACACTATTCTGTGCTCCTAAATCCTTCCTCTTTGGCCCGATTCTTCAATTAGTGGCCTATGTTCCTAATCTGCCCATAGGCTTACAATTCCCTCATGAATCCTCTCTCTCTCTCTTTCTCTCAAATCCCCCTTATAGAAAAGAAAGGAAATTACATATATGTTCTATCTAACAGTTTCCTTCCACAAATGAAGGAATTCACCATATTTTAAGAAATCAAATCCTATTCTAACTAATCAATATAGCTAATTTGCTTTATCTCCACGTAGGGAGGATCACTTGCCATTTTATTCCCAATTCTGTGCATAATTAGGCAACAAATTAACCACTTACATAATTTGAAATTAATACAATTTAACTAACCAATTCTTCCTCCAAACTTTCATTAGCCACAACATGTGACCACACCATCACATTTTTGGCTAGGTCTAGATGCTCCTGCATCATGCACCTATCATTAATGCTAGTATCATAGCTCCATATTCTCAGCACATAACATTATAATGAATAAAATGAAAAAATTCGAATACATGGAATTGAATATCGCCGAAGTACACATCCACATTCATTTTCACGTTCACATAGTTCTCCTGCACACTTTTATTCCACATAATATTGATTAAAAAAAAACATAACCCACCTAACATTACTCATTCAGTATAATTTATCACAAGATTTCATATTTATTTAAATTCATATGTTTTTGCCTCATGCGCAAAATAGTTACAAGTGGTCCTTATACACAGGAACAAGAAATATGGGGCTAAACAATATTGTGAACGAACACCACTACTAGCAGAGAAACCTTACAGTACATACCCGGAAAAGAAATTGCACAAAGCTATGGATCATAGATGACCACACGTTCAAATTTCAATTGTGCTTGAACAACATCTCTAAATATCATATAAAACACAAACATAGATTGGAGATGGCATCCAGGCTCAATTGAAAAGCAAAAATTTCTTTTGCAATACATCAGTACTCTAGAAAACAACTAATGTTTCTTTGTTTTTCTCCTTCCTAAGAGAAACTTGTTCCCATGTGCACTTTCTTATATCATTAACTTGGAAAATAGCCAATGGTTGATTTACCACAACCTTCTCTTGTCGAGTAAAGAAACTTCTCTTTTTTCTCCTCGTAGAGAGATGGTAATTGAATTAAAACAAGCAAACGGCATTATTTCCTAATGAAAGCTTAATTGTCCTCATTTTTATCAAAATACATTTCTATCAATGCAATGTTGACAACGTATAACCAAGAGAAGTGACAATAAGTAATTTAATGCAATCATTATCCAAATACAAATAAATTACCATAATTTCTATAATAATGATGATGACAATTTAATTAAAATAAATCATTCGATGTTATTTCCTAATTACAGTTTAACCATCCTCATTGTTATCTAGATACATTGTTATCTAGCCTAAATTTTTAACCATCACAACACCTTCAACGAAATATTGACGACAGAAAGTCAGCAAAACTGATGAAAAACAATCTCACGAAATACAAAACAATTACCATAATTTCTATAATAATCACAATTGAATTGAAATAAAAAAATTGTCTCTATTATTGAATTGATTGCTATAAATTTGAGAAATTCCACATGTAAGTTATCCTTTTCGAAGTAAGCTAAAAACATTTCACATATTTTTCACACATAAGTGTATCGATCTCTATCTGCAAGTACTAATGATACAGTGAGTGTAATAATCGTCTAACGAAAAAGGAAATTCCTGCAATTGCACTAGCAATATATAATGCCATGTTAATAATTCATACGAGAGCTAAATAAATGTCTAAAATGAATTAAATATTATATTGTTTGTCATTTTTCTATGGCCCAAATGCACCAAAATGCTCCGAAGAAAAGACCTATGATTATCGGGAGCCCCTACTCAATCACAATGTTTTGTGTTGAGAAGATGGGCATATGTTGTAGTGCCAATGAACCATAAATGATGCACTTGTCATTAATTATAATATCATATCCTTAGCACATAAAATTATAATTGAAAAAATATGCTTAGCACATATCAACACATTGCATTGTTGTCAACACAATGTAATAATCGCCTATTGAAAATAACAAGTGTTGTCAATCCGCTACAACTACAAAAGTACAAAAATAGTATGAACCCAACAAAATAACTTAGTAATGCAACAATCACATCAACAATAGATAATGTCATGCTATTAATTTGGAGAAAAGTTAAAGGAATATCTACAAAGAATGAGCTTATATTTTTTATCGATTTGTTATGATCCAAATGAACCAAAATGCTTCGAAGAGAAGCCCTTTGATCATTAGGAGCTCTATGTTCTATGCTAAGAATATGGGCATATGATGTAGTGTTAATGAGCCAGAAATGATGCACCTATCATTGATGCTAGTATCATATCCCCATCTTCTCAACACATAACATTATAATTGACAAAATGAAAATTTTGATCAACAAAGAGGAGGCTAATGACAAAGATGATGATATCATGGCCATTAACCAATGTTCATAGCAATAGCACACTGCCAAATCACTCGCGTAATTCAAAACAATATGAAAAAAATCCCCTATTTTGTTTTACAATGTTCAAATGTAAACCAATTTTCATAAGTAATATGCTTATAGACATATACAATTTAAAGAAAATAAGTATTTAAATAAGTCCTATTGAGGATAAAAACTTGTTTTATTATAGGAAGCTTTCCTTATGCAAAACCCATATTAAATCTTATATTGTAAGTCATAGAAGTTACAGTGGTCAATTTTAAATGAGTATTTGTAAACCATTTAAAAGAGACAAAATTACAAAATTGTGATGCACCACCCATTCTCCTGCACAAACACACAGTAAAAACCCTGCACAATGAAAATTAACAAATTTTAATCATTATGTTATCCTACAAATATCATATCCTTTGCAAAGATTCGTAGTCCTAAAATCAAATATCTATGCAATTCCCCCTTGCACCGCCCCCTCCCCCCCGCACATACTTCATACTCTGCACAGTGAAATATACATGCAATGAAACATAATAATATTCCCTTCTCTCCTACACATACCCCTTCATACGATATATGATCAAGGAATGTTTAAAAGTATTAGATTTGTTTGAAAAATTGATAACTTATATTGTAAGTCATAAAATTTATAGTAGTCAATTGTAAATGAATATATGTAAAGCATTACTGGGTACAGAAATAGCTAAGAGCAAGTGATTGTGCATTACTACAAGTGGAAATAAGGAGAATTACAAAAACTGTGTTATGCACCACCCGTTCTTCCACACAAACCCATAGTGAAAACACGACAGAATGAAAGTTAACAACTTTAATCATTATGTTATCCAAGCACCCCGTCCTCTATAAATATTCATAAGTCTAAAAGTAAAACTCTAGCAATTTCTCTCCTACACATACTTCATATACTACACAATAAAATCTCTGCATAATGAAACATAATAATATTCCTTGTTCTCTCAAACATACTCCATATTTCATAAAAATTCATACAATATACAATCTGAAAATTTGTAAAAGTATTAGATATGTTCGAGAAATTAACTAGCATATGTCGTCTCCACACAGCAAAACATAATAATTTTCCTCATTCTCCTGCACACACTTTCATACAATACATAATCATAATTATCCCAAAAACGCCCCATCTTAATTTTTTTCTGTCATAAAATCTCAATGCAGTAAACACTTTGCACAATGAAATCTCCCACACATACCCCATCATCTGCAAATATTCAATTCTAGCACTAATGCTTAGAACAATATTGAATTAATTTATTAATGCCAGTCTCTACACAATTTCCTCCACACATGTTTCTTCCATACACACTTATTTCGCAAAACCACATGCTTCATCCACACAACCATCATTGTACAAGCTTGACCTATTAAATTTGAGCTAAAACGAACTAGAAAGAGATCAATGAGCATTTCCTGGAACTCATCTAATAATGTAGATCAAGACTACGTAGACTGGAAAAATCAAAATATTGAAATTAACAATATTAATCATTGCACAAAGATATGTAGCTTTAAAATCAAAAGTTCTATGCAACTACTCTCCTGCACAAACATTGTAATCCACATAGTAAAATATCTGCACAACAAAACATGATAATATTGCTCATTCTCCCAAACATACCACATCCTCTATAAATATTCATACGATATAAGATCTAGTGTTCCAGTTGAAATCACCCTAGGGCTTTGTGTTGAGAACCCCAATAGAGTAGAGGGAAAACCTCATCAAGAAATGCTCATGCAATCATCAAAAATACTTATTCTACTAGATTGTGTAGGTGTATCCTTACCTGGATGTCCTTCATTTGGGTAGATCTTGCAGGGTGAAAACCCTCAGCCTCTCCTGATGTTCTTGAAACCTAAAAATTATTCAATTGGAACATACATGACATTAGAAACATAAACCAGATACATGATGTTAACTTTCAATCATATAAATGAATGACTAATTATACATCATTATAAGATTCATAAATGAATTACAACATAATTTTGATGCATAAACACATTTCATATTAAAAACAAATCAACATTCCTTTTTATTGAAGTAAGCTACAAATAAGGTGGAGAAATATGACCTAAGTCCTTCTCCAGCTCCAAGTGGAACCATCCTTCGGATCAGTCCTTTCTAGACCTTCAACAATCTTCCTCCATCACCAATACAAGGATATCTTAGGAAAGATGGGGGATATCTATAATCAAGGAAACAAGGGTTTCCTAAAGCTCTGGGGAGTCCAAGAGGCACAAGGATTCTTTAGACTTGATCAGGGATAATCTCACTATAGTATCAATATCTCATCCTTTCTCCCTTAAGGCCTTGCCATGGAGGTTTATTTATACCTCTCCAAATTAGTTTTTTCAGTTGGGAAATAGTTGGGCCATGGGCAATAGGAGGTGAGTAATAGGCAAAACCCATGAAATCCACAACAATTAGGGAAATTTAATTTTTTTAAGTGCTTTAACATATGTAGGCGGGTTGGATATATGATGACCATCGTGTACACACGTTTATCATAGGGAAAAGTAGTGTATAGGGAATAAAACATTGTTTTTTATATTTTGGACCACGTCTAAAAAGAAGGGTTTCCCTAGGCCATAATCAGAGCATAAAATCTACAAAGAGTGGTAAATGGTGCTATAACAAATTCCCCCTAATATATGAGGTCTGAAAGGGTACATGATGACCGAAATGTATTAAGAGTATGGAAGGAATCATGCCAAGATCAAGGAGGAGTTCACCAGAATTTAGTCTTCGAAGCGATCGAAAGAGATCAGAAAGAAATTGTTGCCTGAGGTGGGCATACCCATGCTAATAAATAGTAAAGTATGTCCACATGTCAAGTTCAAAAGCGGATCCAATATGAATACAATTGTAAAAGAACTGGAAATACATAATGGATCATCTTATCATAATCAATAAAGTACATGTCTGAATATCACATATAAAGAGTTGATCAATGATGCTGAAGTATAAAGCTGATCACTGAAGCCAAGAAACATATCCAAATAGTACCTAGTGAACATGATGGAATAAATGGTGCTACACCGCAACTCAGGTGCCAGCATATAAGATGTCGTTGTAAGGAATTGAAACATATAATGTGGATGGTGTCAACTAGCAGAAATAGGAACAACTAACAAGTGAACCAAGACATGCTGATGCAAACCTGAGGTCTTCACCGACTGCCGTGGTACATTTCTAGACAATGGGAATGAATGATCTAAAATTGACCATGTGAGAAATCGTTTGATTACCATTCATTGATGTATATCATTAACAAACGCGAGGCTACTCACCGATAATGATGATGAGAGTTAAGGTACCTAGTACAATCCAACAAGTGTGGATAAATGAGTTGTAGTCGAACACTTGAAAGAATATATCAATCACGAGACAATGATGTATTCCCACTATTTATAGCGAAGGAATCTGCCACTGATGATTGCAAACCCTAAGGTATTACCAAATGGACTCTAGATCCCTTTCCCAGAGAAATGAGCTGAAGTCAATGGGAAAAGATCCGCTAGAAGGATGGCATTAAGGAATCCTTCATCAATCTAGCACGAGTGTAACCCATAGGCAAATAATGTGGAAGGAATCAAATGAACAAGGACATAGTAACACAACTGAAGCACGTTTCCGGCGTACACAATATGTGGCTAGTGCATGATAGAAACCCTCTGAACCAACCAATAATTAAAGCTAACATAGAGGTGAGGAATCCACCAATAGGGTGAGATGGAAACCAAGGCACTGCACGAATCCTAACGTGTGATAATGAAAACTGAAGTAGAACATAAGGGAAACCACTAAGTCAAAGACCCATGATACTGATCAATGTTGAACACAAGGTGACCTATTAATAATGAAAATAGGGCCAGGGTACAGCTCTAGATCTACCCTCAAAGCAATTCGTCGTAGTCGATAAGGACAAGACCCACCAGCAAGAAGTCAATGGAGACCTTCTCAAACTAGCACGAGCAAAGGACCAATAAAACTGATGTGATAATGAACATGACGTTGACAACCAGGGATGGCAGACTGAAAAATAGGTCAAGGGACACCGCAAAGAGGTCAACTCGGGTTTACTTCCCTTGAACAAAAGCACGACTCAACTGTGACTACAAGACAACATATGATAACTTTGTATAAGTTTGTCATGCAAGAGGAATAAGCAAACTCTCCATATGATTGGAAGAGGTAACCAATCAAAGGAGGATTTACTTGATAACAAGGTTAAGGCTCTCCTAAGTCAAACTAAAGCCCACCCTAATGGAGGAAATACTTTTTTTTGAGTGCTTTGTTCAAGGGCGACATGACTAGTTCTACCTGCCACCAAAATATGGAAATAATGTCTCGTTCCCACTCTTTTTTTTGGAATATATAATTTTTTTTCTTTTTCTTTTATATGAAGTTTGAAAAAGAATAAAAGACTGCTATAGTACAGTGGAAAGAATGAGTGTCGAAAAAAACAGACGCTCTAGTTCTTGGGAGGGGAACATTCCTATGCTCAATGCAAGGTGGCGAAACTGGTCAAGAACACTCAAAGGGATGTTCTTTCCACAGGTATAAGGGTGTGTTAAGTTGCAAAGGCTAAGTGATTGCAAGGTTTATTTTGCATAATACATGGTCGATAAGTGGCTTAAACACGAGTCCAAGTGAAGCTGGCTCAAGGCCAAAAGGTGCAAGTAGTCAATATAATATAGCAGTACAACTCAACATAAAGGAGCATCTAGGGTATAAGGCCAGAAAGTGGAGCAAAAGAATGAGAATGAGTCTTAAATGCACAAGTCATGGTGGGGCTAAAGAGGACTCCCGAGCCTACTAAATATAATAGCATGGGAAGCCAATGTCAGTGAGGATGTAACTAAGATGCCCATGTAAAGGAGGGCTCTACCATCACATCATGATTTTTAAAGTCGGCAACTGAAAATGGTTTGCGAACCAATATACGATGGGGTAGACCCTATGGCTAATGTATCACAGTCTGGAGGCTAGTATGCAAAATGCAGTGGAAAGTGGTATTCCCTAACCTATATGCCAGTAAGAAAACAATACCTGCCATGACGAGTCTGCAGCCATGGGACCAAAATGATGTCTCAAAGAAGTCTCCAAAATGTCCTGTAAAGAAAACCCAGTCTCGACACTCCAAGCCAAAAGGTAAAAAGGTCCATAAGACAAAAATCAATTTTTGAAAAAATATTTTGTATTTTCCAACTTATATAAGGACTTTTGGACTCACATTTTTTCCATTTGTGTTTTGAGTAAGGAGCTATGGAGACAAACTCAAGCAAGCTTCCTCCAACCAATTGAACCGTTCAAATCACTTCAAAACTTCGAGGTAACCCTTATATCTTGCTTTTAATTGTTTGTGATACTTTTTAGATTTTTTTTCAAGTTTTGACTGTGGGAAATTATGTCAAGAAATTCAACTTTGCATACATGCAGGTTGAATATGGGTAACCCACATATATGATGGCCTTGCACGCGACTGTGTGAAAAGGGAACCCACACGTGCACGAGTAAAAGTTTTAAAACAAGCTAAAGGTTTGAAACATTGTTTTGGACTGGATGACCATCACCTAGAGAGAAAGAGAGCATAGTGCTATAGATAATGAAGTAATGGAGGACCAAAATGCTTTGGATGCTTTAAGAGGTTGCGACTTGCTAATTTTTTTTAAGATGCCAAATATGAAAGCCAACACATGATTGCTTGCAATTTTAAACTGGAGCGCAAAGGATGACGCCTTCATGGTCGATCAAATTCCCTTAAGGATCGAGATCGAAGATATATACTTTATTATCAGTCTTTCCCAAAGGGGAAAGTTGGTGCATTCTACCAGCAAGATGAGGGGTAGTCTTACTATAGAAGACTATGTCCACATATACTGTCTCGGTCATCCTGAAAAGATTGGAAGTGAGATTCCAATCAAACATGTAGAGAGCTTGTCCTTGAAGATTTGATTATTTACCATTTCTAGGGTAAATGGCTCAGTCGCTTTACATTAGGCCTCACGAGTATCTATGACCCTCGCAGTGGAATGTCTCACCATAGTGTTTGATTGGTGCACGCCTCTATTGACCAATATGAAGAACCAACTGACCTCCATTAAGAAGGGTCAGACAATGAATTTTGGGCATGGCACAATATTATGCTCATTCTTCTTTGAGAAAGTACCTGGCTTCGACCCAAGGTATCATCAACTATCAGTAGCCCGAGAGATCCATGAATGGGTAGATGGGCTGACCTGATGAAACACCTTGGGGGTGGCGATGTGCCCAGGATGACTTTTGACAATGAGTTTTTCGCATGGTGGGATCAACAGGGCATCGTAGTTGACGACTACCTCTATGCTGCGATGGATTTCTGAGGAGATCCAGATTTAGTGTTATAACCAAATGCAACATGGGGTGCCATAGGTAACAATTTTTATTTTTTTTATTTTTAAAATATTATTATTATTTTTTTTAATGAACTTAAAAATATTTTGAGGAGGCAAAATATATTGATCATGATTGAGATGTGGGACTAGTTTGGCCATAGGAAATATGAGGTGAGTAACAGGTAAAACCTGTGAACCTTGCCCAAAATTAAGGGAATTTAATTTCTTTAAGTGTTTTAACATATGTATGTGGGTTGGATATATGTTGACCCGCATGTACACACTTTTATCACAGGGAAAAGTAGCGTATAGGGAATAAAACACTGTTTTTTTATATTTTGGACCAAGTCTGGAAGGAAGGGTTTCCATAGGCCATAATCAGAGCATCAGATCTACCATGAGTGGTAAATGGTGCATAACATTTAGAAATTTGTAAAAATATCCTCGCACAATGACTTGTGTATCCTGCCACTGCCAATGTTCAACCCACCACAACTTTTGCTCCTCAAGAAGAGAAACATCTCTTTTTTCTCCTCTTAGAGAGATGGCAATTGAATTGAAAGAAAATCACCTGATTTTATTTCTTAATCATAGCTTAATCATCCTCATCTTTATCTAAATACATTGTTATCAATGCAATATTGACATTGTATAGTGAGGAGAAGTGATAGTTAGTAATTTAGTGCAATTTGTATCTGAATACAAATAAATTACTATAACTTCTATAATAATAATAATAATAATCACAATTAAACTAAAATAAAGTAGCTGACATTATTTCTTAATCATAGTTTAATGCTCCTTATCGTTATCTAGATACATTGTTATCTAGTTTATATTTTTAATCGTCACAATGCCTTCAATGCAATATTGATGACAGAGAGTCAGTGAAACTAATGGTAATAAATATCATGGAATATGAGACAATTACCACAATTTATATAATAATCACAATTGAATTAAAATAAAATAGACATTGGTATTCCCAAATCGATTGTTATAAATTTGAAAAATGCCACATGTAAGTTATCCTTTTCTAAGTGAATTAAAAATATTTCATGTACTTTTCACACATGAGTGTATCGATCTGGATTTGCAAATACTAATGATAAAGTCATTGCAATAATCATCTAAAAAAATAGCAATTCTTACAATCCCACTAGCAATAGATAATTCCATTGTAATAATTTGGACGAGAGACAAAGCAATATCTCAAACAAATGAAAGCGTATAATTTTTGTGAGCTTGCTATGGTCCAAATACATCAAAATAGTTTGAAGAGAAGCCTTATTGCTACCAAGAGCCTCTATTCGATCACAATGTTTTGTGCTAAGCACATGGGCATATGATGTAGTGCCAACAAACCAGAAATGATGCACCTATCATTAATGCTAGTATCATATCCCCTTCTTCTCAGGACAGAACATTATAATAGACAAAATTAAAAGTTTGATTAACAAAGAGGATGCCAATGATAGAGATAATGATTTCATGACCATTGAAAAATGTTCGTGGCGATAACAAATTTTTAAATCACTCTCATAATTCAAAACACTAGGAAAAAAATCCATATTTTATTTTTTAATGCTCAAGTGTAAACCAGTTTTCATAAGTAATATGCTTATAGACATATATAGTTTCTTTACTTAAACCAAATAAGTATTTAAATAATTTCTACTAAAGATAGAAACATTTTTTTATTATATGAAGTTTTTCCTTGTGTGAAATCCATATTAAAGTATATATTTTAAGTCATAGAAGTTATAGTAGTTTATAGTAAATGAGTATTTCTAAACCATTGAAAAGAGACTGAATTACAAAATTGTGTTATGCACTACCCATTCACCCACACAGATACATTAAAATCTCCACACAAATAAAATTAACAATTTTAATTATTATGTTCTCCCACAAATACCCTATCCTCTACAAATATTCATAGTTCTAAAATCAAAGCTCTATGCAATTCCTCCCTGCACATACTTCGTACTCTACACAGCGAAATATTTGTACAATAAAACATAATAATATTCCCCACTCTCCTGCACATACCCTGTCCTCTGCAAACATCCATACAATATATGATCAAGAAATGTGTAAAAGTATTAGATTTGTTCAAAAAATCGATAAATTATATTATAAGTCATATAAGTTACAATAGTCAATTGTAAATGATTATTTTTAAAGAATTACTAAGTATAGAACTAGCTAAGTGCAAGTGATTGTGCATTACTACATATGGAAAAGAAGTAAAATTAAAAAATTGGATTATGAACCACTCGTTCTCCCTTACAAACTCATAGTAAAAACACAACACAATGAAAATTAACAACTTCAATATTTATGTTCTCCCACAAACACCCCGTCCTCTGCAAAGAATCATATTTCTAAAAGAAAAGCTTTACACAATTTCCACCCTGCACATACTTTGTATTTCGCACAACAAAATCTTCATACAATGAAACATAATAATATTCCCTGCTTTGTTGCACATACCCCATCCTCCATAAACATTTAGATGATAGACCATCAGGAAATATGTAAAAGTATTACATTTGTTCTAAAAATCGACAAACATACCCCATTTTTATTAATTTCCACATGCACCCCCAGTTGCTCCTGAAGTACCTCGTCCTAATAAAACCTCTGCACAATAAAACATAATTGCTCTCCCACACATACTTCACACTCCGTATAATAAAAACTTCGCATAACGAAACATCATAATATTCCATGTTCTATCTCACATGCACTGTCTTTCGTAAACATTCATATGATAAACACTCTAAAAAATGATAAAAGTATTAGATTTGTTCAAGAAATCGACAAGAATACGTCATCTCTTCACAATAAAAGCTCCACATAATGGAACATAATATCATTCCCCATTCGGCTATGTTCAGTTCAGTTTTTGGAAGTCATTAAAGCTGCACCTGTCGATAATGGGAGTCAGTCTATGTCTATGTTTATTTCTATAATGTCTATGTCAATCATGCTTTGTGCATCCGTGTCTGTAATGTCGGTTCTCTCTTATCAGTTCAGCGCCTGTAAGCACTTTTTCAGTATTGTAAGGGTCTGCAACCTCCTCCCTCGCGCTGCAGGGAGTGGTAGGTTCAGTTTTGAAGTCTTCAGTATAGCTATGGTTCTAGTTGGGGAAAAGAGGACAGTCTCACAGTCCTCTCTCTCAGGCTCAGTTTCAGATTCAAATTGTCAACTTGTCCATGTAGCCAACTTTTGGCGGAAAATGTAACCCTCTGTACCTTTTTGTATCATAATAGAATAGTCCGATTTACACAAAAAAAATATCATTCCCCATTCTCCTGCACATACCTTCAAATGATACAAAATCATAGTTCTCATGAAAATACCCCATCCTAATTTCATCTTCGCTATAAAATCTCAACAAAGTAAAATCTCTGCACAATGAAATATCATGCATATGCACACGCTTCTTATTTTTCACATACCTTCATACGATACATAATTATAGTTTTCCTGAAAATACCTCCTCCTAATGTTAGCTTTTTCATAAAATCTCAACATAGTTAAAGTTTTGCACAATGAAATCTCTCGCACATATCTCACCACCCATAAAGATTCAATTCTAGCACTAATTCTCAAAACTATATTGAATTAATTGATTAACTTCAATCTTCGAACAAATTACTCCACACACACTTCTTCCATACACACTTCCTTTACACAAACACCTTCGAACGATGACATGCTTCCTTTGCATAGCCACCACTATGCAAGCTTGACCTTTTAACTTTTAGCCAAGATAAATTAAAAAGAGATCAACAAGCACTACCTAATGCTAATCTAATAATGTAGATCAAGATTGCATAGCCTGGAAAAAGTATAACATTGAAATTAACAATATTAATCATTTCACAAAGATACGCAACTCTAAAATCAAAATCTCTATGCAATTCCTTTCCCACACAAACTTCGTAATCTACACAATAAAATTTTTGGACAATGAAACATGGTAATATTCGTCATTCTCTTGCACATATATTGTCCTTCATAAACATTCATATGATATACGATCTGGAAATTTGTAAAACTATATTTGCACAATGACTTGTGTAGCCTGCCACTATCGTCACCCCTTGCTTAAGCAAAGGCCCTGCAGCCACGTCAGTTTTGTAATTATGGGGAAGAGAAGTTTCATAAAAATGGCAGTGCTAGTGTTAATGTGAGAGCACTCATTAACGAAATGGCCCCTCAGAAAATTAGTTTTTAATTTATTTTTAGATTAATTGTCAAGTGCTGACAAATACCAAAAATAAAAAGCTCTCTAATAGGGGAATTATGTCCCATCAGAAGGTGGTAAGCCAATTAGGAATTAGAAATAAGATTTCCAAGATTTTTTTTTTTTTGAATTCATGAAAAATAGAAAAAATTATCATTCTCCCTAAATTTTAGCGAAAATGACTAAAACACAACAAAATAATGTACATTTAATGCAATTTGACTACAAGATGAATGCTACAGTCCCTCAGAGGGACTAATAATTCCCTATCCTTTCTTAACATGGCTTTTAGTCATAGCTTGTACTTATGTTGAGGTTGATTGTGATTTTAACATTCAAATGGTGTGGTGTAAAGTTGCCAATTTTAACATTCAAATGGTGTGGTGCAAAGTTTACCTGTTGGTGTTGATTACGGGATTTAATATTCAAATGGTGTGTAGTAAAGTTAATAGTAAACTTTGCTCATTGCTAAATTTACTTCGTACGAATTGAATAGTCCAAGTTTACAAAGAACATAGAAATACCAAAGTGTCAGCTGTCATTGAAAATGTGAAGTGGGTGTCATCTAAGTCAATCCCAGTGATTGAATGGCTTTACATAACACTCATTCAATGCCTTACACTTTCATCTAATAACATGTTGGTTAATCTCGACATTTGCCCATGGAATAATTCTTTCTTCTGTGGTAACATTATTCTAGGGCCCATTAGCCAAGAAAGAGAGCATTGAGATTTCAACCATATAATGTTTTTACTCGAAGAAGTCAAAATATTCCCATCACCACTCCATTGTTTCATTGAACTAAAACTAGATATACAAATTGTGCAAGATGGATGTTTTAGGAAGCACTAAGATAGCAACAAAGATGTCATTGGACCAACGCATCTGAAGTTAGTAATGCATTCCATTTCCACACAATCATGATGAAAGAAATGGACAGATATATTTGAATTTTAATTGTCACAATTTGATCTCTTTCTTCTGATTTATTTAAATCATGCGAGAATTTTTGTTATACCTAAAACTTCATCCTCAAATTAGTCAAAAGCAACAAAATCTTTTATATCTATATATATATATATTGAGCGCATGCAACAATATTTATTTATTTATTTATTTTTCTTCAGTACGAAAAAAGCATAATATATTATATCATATGATCAATATACATGATATAAACATCATCTTCCAAAACCATTACATCATTCAGTCCATCTGGGAGAGCATATCATGCTTCCCATGCATAGATATCACAACATGCATAATACAAAAAGAATAGTCCATAGGCCCAACGTTGTTCCAGAAATAAAAAAAGTAGACATATATGATAACAAAAAAAGTATGTACATGGATTATCATATACTCCTCCATTCCATCTATCCGAGAAAGTGAGCAAGAAACTTCTCCATCCATCCATGCGAGAAAGCTGACAGATATTACACTAGTAGACATGCAAAAAATATACAAAAAAGGAGGGGATATAGAAGCTACCTAGGAAAATGGAATTCTCTAATATCTAAAACATTGTGGCCCAAAGTTATTTCCATGTGCATATTACCAAAATTACCAAGCAGTCCCCTCTTTGAATGATCATTAACTTCCTTGTTCTGTTATCTTCCAATGTGCATAATTGTGGATTTGTTGAGTTAATTCCATAGAAGACCAATTCTCCCTAGCTATCCAAGTAGTAAAGGATTGTTGATTTTTGAACTGCCCTTAACCTCATCTATGATAATCTTGGAATCCCCATAGATATGAATGTTGGAGATATCAAGGAAATTGTTGAACCATAAAAGGCCCCATAAGGCCATTGCTTTTGCCCTGGTATTGGTGCCACTTCCCCCATTCTAGTGAATCCTGTATGCCAATTCGTTTGAAATGGAAATCCAAAATCCACAACCACAAGTATTCCTTTACACAGTACCATAAAAAAAAGCCATTGGATATTCTGTTTAGTCTGGTCCGCTTGAGTTGAGAGTTTTTGGAACATGATTCATGAGGGGTGAGCATGGAAATATTTTTTATATTTCTTTCAAATATCATATAGAAATATTTCGTAGAATTTTGAAAGATGTACCAATTTCTCCATTTCCATATAGCCCAGAAAAGTAAAATTGGAATGATTCTTCATACATTCTTCTGAGTGCTCCACCACTTCATACCTTCCACAATGCAACCATGTTGTATATAAGGAAAACAGATATGTGATGATAATTTTTTCCATACTTGAATTGTATGATGACACTTGAGAAACATGTGATTGTTGCTTTGTGCGTCCATTTTACGAATAGAACAAATACTAGGACCATGCCACAACCTCTTCTGCAAATTCTCCCATGCGAGATTTTTGTTATGGAAGACCAACCATGAGAAAAGGATGATTTTGTTTGGAAGTTTGGTCCTCCAAAAGGCGTATAAGACGTGATGCTCCCCCTGCTGAGCATCACCGATACAAAAAGAAAAATATGTGTCAACAACAATGATGTTTCCAGACTTCATCTTCCCTATCCACATAAGGTTGTCATGAATCCCCACATGACAAATACCAAGATGTTTAATGCCATAAACAATCTGGTTCCACTCTTGGTCCATCTACCCAAATAGACCCATCTACTGTGCAGTTTTCCATACAAGGCAGGGAACCCGCAAATGTGCAATGGCTTGATTCCATAAGTATATGCCACGCCCATTTATGACGTGTATGAGACCCACAAAGATATTATAGTCGATGCTAGCTCCCAAAATCTGGTCAACACTGATAAGGATCCTGTGGCCCGATCCCATGTTCCACACAAGATGTTGAAGAATGATTTTAGTAATCTTATGAAAACTAAGCCAGATTGCTGATCCATGGAGGGATCTAATAGTGCCTTTACGGTACCAGAACAAAAAATCATGATACTTAAGGTATTTATGTTTGATAATCCTACTCCAAGTACCAGACACAAAAATACCCCTCCATAGAGATTTGATCAGTAATGACCATCCGAAATGACGTAGATCCATAACCCCCCAACCACCCATGACCTTCGGAAAAGTAATGTTGGACAACTTAACCAAATGATATTTATTTTTCCCATGAATCCCCCCCATATGAAATTATCCATGATATGATTAAGACTGTTAATGATGGTGACATGTATATGAAAAAAATGTGCCTAGTAAACCCCCAATTGAGTGAGGACAGCTTGGGTAAGGATGGCTCGCCTCCCCAGTGACAGACATATAAATTCCCACCCAGATATTCTTTTAAAAAATTGATCCACAAGCCATTGCCAATCAGCAATGCTGTAATTACATGGTTTGATATGGTACCCAAGGTACTTCATACCATTTTTCATCATCTCCAACTCTATACCAAACAGATTTTTAATATATGCAATTATATCCATATCACAACATCCATGAAAAATAATATATTTTTGAACATTCATATGCAGGCCAGTGGCATTAGAAAAATTTCCTAAAAATAGGAAAAATACATAATCATGCAAATCGATTTAACATACCCATGATGAGCACATCATTGAAAAAGAAGCCATGAGATATTTTGATGTTGTCCCCCATCTGCAGAGTGTGGAATTTTTCATGTGCCACTACATTTATTATATGCAAGCCCAACCCATCCATCGCCAAAATGAATAAAAGTGGACAAATGGAACATCCCTGATGAATTCCCTGGACAACTCGGAAGAATTCTGTTGGGTATCCATTTATAATCATAGCGTAATTGACATTTATTACACAAGCCATTATCCAATCAATGCATCTTGGTTGTAAGCCAATTTTGAAAATTACCATTCTGAGATATCCCCAATCCAGACAACCGTATGCCTTTTGTAAATCCACTTGCATAATGGCAGC
>APFE031758218.1:0-16842 GCA_000404065.3 Pinus taeda | reverse complement strand
CACTACATATCGTGACCGTCGGATTGTAAGTTACAAAATGTACAATGGTAAAGAAACACACGTTACCTAACTCTATACCTAACTCTATACTAGACCAAGTTGAACTTAACTATTCCTATGTGTCGGAATATCCTAACACCAAGGGCCCAGATAAAGCAGTTGGGCTCCTTTGATTCTCTACCTATCTACAAATCTACCAAGATGGAGCTGTTTGGATAGATTATTCATTCTCTATATTCTAAAACAAGAAATTGAAACCTAGGGAGACCAAGATTAAGCTGCTTGGACCTCCCTTTAGCTGAAAATTGTACAAAAAAGGAATAACTCTTCCAAATTGGAATGCAGCAGTTGAACTTAGATTAGCACCCTTTCATGGCCTCCTTCTTTGGTGTCTGTTAGCAAATATGGAGCATTGCAGCATGCAAAGTATGACATATTTGGCCTGTAAAAATGTCAATCATGAAATATGAGTAACCTACTACAGCAGGAGGCTAACATCTTCAACTTGATCTTGCTCAGTGTTTAAGCTTTTGAAAATTGATAATATAAGTCAATTATATTATTTTTCTTTGGTATATTTCATTATCGGGTTAATCTACAGTCATATTTTCTACATGATCTTAGAGGTAGATTTTTAGAGAATTTGTAGAAAATCAAGGTATGTCATCTATACTAAAATGATCTTACTATGGTAGAAGTGGTAATCTTGCCAAATATTGTTATAAGAAGAAAATTGTTGAATCTAGGCATAAACAAAGAAGACATTGAATACATTTTGCAGGAGAGACCTTGAATTCTAATCTCAAAAATCTCAAGCTATTTGTGTCTAATGATGCGTGGTCTGCTAAAATGGATGATGCTAATACATTTTTTGTGGACTGTGGAGATTTGATTCATATGACATGTAGAAGGCGATGGTGTAAGAATTTTAAGGAGATATGGAATGGTGGTAATATTTATATTGGAGATGATTTCCCTACCACATTAAGGGATGTCGGGATATTCCTGTAACATTTCCAAATGGAAATGTCAGGCACATTCGTAACGTTATGTATGTGCGTGGAATCAACAAAAATTGATATCTATGTCTATAATTACAGATTATAACCTGAAGGTTGAATTCTTCAAAATAGTTTTCTTAGTGAAATATTTACTATATCACTAGAAATTTGTTGCTTCAGGAGTCAAAGATGGAGGCGTATACAAGCTTGATGTTACTGGAAAAATTCATGAAGCATTGACTTCTACAAATATGTCAATAAAAAGTCTTTTGGATCAAAGGTATGGTCACATCAAATATCATGATTTATTATTTCTACAGACACAAATTATGGTTGAAGGACTCCCTATGTTAAAGAATGAATATGTTGCTTGTTAAGGTTGTGCATTAGGAAAAATTCACATAAATGAATTCCCCTCTAATTATGATAGGAGAAGAAGACATTTATTATAACTTGTGCATTCTAATGTTTGTGCACCCATTGAGACTAGATCCCTAGGAGGATCCTATTATTTTCTATTTTTTATTGATCATTGTACAAGGTACACTTGGGTGTACGTCCTCAGGAAAAAGAATGATGTTTTTGAGTATTTAAAAGAATTCAAAATCATGGAAGAGAAGAAGACATTGAAGTTTTTAAATATCCTCCGTTGAGACCAAAGGGAGAATACAGATTGGGGAATTTCATCAGGTATTGCAAGGATCATGGAATAATGAATCAATTCATAGTACCCTACACTCCATAATAGAATAGTGTTGCAAAAAGGTAAAACATGACATTGGTGGAGTGTGCATGCAGTATGATGAAAGGTAAGGACCTCTCAAATTATTGTATGGAAGAAGCCATTACTACTACTATTTATTTAAAGAATAAAATTCCAGCAAGGTATCTTGATGTCAACACTCCATTAAAAGCCTTGCATGGTTTTAAACCAATAGCTCATCATTTGAGGATATTTCGGTGTAAGGCCTTTTCACATATTCCAAAGGAGAAAATAAATAAACTTGATGCTAAAGGTATCACATATATTTTTGTATCATATTGTTAAAATTTTAAAGAATTTAAAATGTTTGATCCATCTACTCATGGAGTATTTGCAAGTAGAGACATGACTTTTCATGAGAAGTAAGATGAAGGAAACAAGGATAACAATTATTAAAGATGGCACGTTCTTCCTGAAGTTGAAGACAATAAAGTAGGAGCAAAAGAAAGAGACAATGATAAAAAAAAGATTACGTAAGAATCCAACGATGTGGACATCACCAGCAGCCAAAGCCCAATCAGAAGTGGAGAAGTACTTTCGAGAAATAGAGGCAAAATCAATGAAGTGAGAAGGAGATATAATCGAAATATTCCACTACCTGAGAGGTATAAGGACTATGTTCTCATGACAAGTGTTGGGTCAATTTACTATGTAAGTTAACACAAGTATTTAATTATCAATCTAGGTTTGTAAAACTTAGAAGCATGTCCAAAGTCTATGGATTCCAATGGTAGTCAATGTTAGAAGATGAAATATAAAGATTGAAAGAAATGCATATTACAAATATAAAATATAATTAAGTAATTTCCGATTCACTTATGTAATATGTAAGGGATGAGGCTTTTAACTTAGGAGAACTAGGTTTTCCTTCCTTACAATACTACTTACATGAAGAGAAATACAAAAGCACTAAATAACAATGGATTATGATGTAGAATATTTAAAATAAGAGGCTCCTAACTAACGAGAACCAGGTTGTCCTTCTTAGCAATTCTTGCTTCAAACTAAAAATGCAGAAATAACTTCAAATAAGAAAAGGAGAATGAAATTCACTTTTAGTTCAAGATCAAATAGAAGGGGAATTTAAATTAAATTCCTGTGTGTCCCTTCCTATGCATATTAGAATTAAACTAATATCCATTCATCAATAATCACACATCTAAATAAATTTGAAACAAGAACTAATTTATGAAAACTCTGAAAATTTAACTAGGAAGTGCACTTAGCTTGGTGTGGGGGCCCTCCACCCTTGAAGAAATATCAGCCTCAACAACTTTATTAAGTCGGCCAATCATAAACAACAAATTGAAATGAAACAAGTTCTTCAATTAACTTTCAGTCTTCAAAGAGTCTTAAAATCAGATTACATAAATTCTACCTTCTTAAGCATTCAATAGTCTTGGCTTAAATAAAAGATCATGAAACAATGTAATCTTTAGTATATCTGATTATTATATCTATTCATATCCACCTAACCAAGTTTAATTTATCCAACCTATGACTAAAAAGATGGAAAATCCCATGAAAGCATAGAACTACCCTATTTCCTAGGGATTTTCTAAATGACTGGTCGTGTTTGACCAACTTTGACCAGGCCTGATTTAGCTTGGTTTGGCCGAACCAATTAGAGTTATTCTAGTCCTAGTTCTCTATATTTCTATAAATGTATCTAGCTCATGCCCAAGTTTCCTGCAAATATGATATCCTTATATCTATTACCAGAATTTCTGATTCTCTCCAAAAATTGCACTTGAAATTCAATTTTCATAAAAACTTCTAAAAAATGTAAAATTAAATTTAAATACCTAAATATGGATAAAATACATCAAAATGAGGTGGATGTGATGGAAAATGGATGGAAAATATAAGAATTAAGTATGTTTTCTTAAGCAAAATTCAACCAAAAATGAGCGCCAACATCTCCCCCTTGCTGATGTTCAAGCATGTTTACATGCTTGTCTCCTCCGTTTCTTTGATATTTTATCCCTATATGTTAATTGAACTGTTGATTTACCTATGGATCTAACCCCTGGAGATGAAGCTTCCTATTGGGATGCTTGTAAAAGGATATTGATGCCTTCATGTCCTTTTTCACCTTCCTTTTCTCTACTAACTAACACTTTAAAAAAAATCATTCATAATTTTTACATTGTTGTACACTCACTGACACCGCTTGACACCATTGTGCACGAGCTTTGTTTTGTCATTTTTTTGTAAATAATAATGAAACTTGGGTCTTGTACTTGAATTTTTTTAATTCCAATCTTACACATGGAACTTTGATCTTGAACCTATGCTACCACCAAACATATGTTAATTCAAACTTTGATTATGCTGCTACCAACAAACTTGGGCTATGTTGTCAATTAGATAACTCGAGTCTTCAAATTTTAAAACCATGTAATTGTAACTTGGACTTGGAGTTTTCAGTGACAACCAATTTTAAATCAATTTTCTGACCTTGATTCTTAACTGAGCTCAAACACTCCATGCAATCTAAAAAATGAGGGTTGAAAGAACCAGGAGGATATCCCAAATAACAACGAATTGGAGAAAACTACCTAGGAGGAGCCTATTTGGGTTCATTCTGAAGAAAACCCATGTTTTCATTTTTCAAATTTCAATTTAATTTTCTCAAAAAAGGAAACGAAAAATAGTGCCTTCTTAAAAAATAAATACATTTCTATACTAAATAAAATTTCATGGTCATTAAATTTGAAATCAATTTCTCTTGTGAAATTCTTCTCCAGTATCCTCCTTACCTCTTTTCTGATGCCCTTGACAAAGAGATGAAACCAATCTTAAAAAAAAATGAACTTACTACTTCCGCAAACATAAAATCTTGATATAGAAAGATTATAAAAACATAATAAACATGTTTTTATTAATCTATTTCTTATATTCTATTCTCTGTTTCGTCAAAATTATAAAAAAAAAACTCCTCTCATACTGATGTAGAACTCTTTGTTTTTGAATTGATTGTGTAGGAAATTTATATATATATATTATATATTATTTATATATTATATCTAATTATATATGTCATAGTGACTTTTTGTTCTTCGAATTATCACTTTATTTCTCTTCTCTTCAAGACAAAATCACCATGTAGTCATGTTGCAATGATCTAAGCTCACTGTATGCAAAATTTTTCAAAGAATGGCTCACTGTATATACGTCAACATTCATCAAATAAATCATGAAAAGGGTTCACTACATTTTCAATATCCATGAAAACGTTGCTCTGTGTATACAAAAACATATTGATCATGTTTGTATTCCTCCTCCTTAACTTATAATGCAATCCTTTTTTTTGCCAAAATTCATCAAAATCCCTTTTTGGTTTGGAAAATTCTCACTCTATATATAAATGAAATGAATTTTCCCATACAACCATATATGAATGTAATGAAATATCCCCATTGTGTTAAAAATAAGAAGAGTTATGTTTTCAAAAGGAAAATAAAAAATTACAACCACAAGACCATGACTACGCATGAGGAATTTGCGAGATTACCTTATCTGGAAGTGGTTTTGTAATATCTCTGAGATATCTTTGAGTTCCTCTATTTAGACAGTGCCAATTTAAAAAATTGCCTTTGATATTTGTAAGGATTTTTTCATTAAATTAATGGAAAGTACGTGTTTAATGGTGGCAATCACTTAGGTTGTTTAACTGAAGTTTTAGCTCCTTTTTAACAGGACACAATGCAATTCTTAACACGAGTTTTTTTCCTTGAAATCCATTAATAGTTGTAGGTGATATCTTACCTCCTTTCATGGAATTTTTGGAGTCTGGTGGAGTGCTGTTAACATTGAGAGAATTTCGCTCACCTGTCTCTTTGAACGAGTGCCTTCTTATTTTCATAGCTTGCTTATATATTATGGGTTGCTTCCTCAATTCAGGTTCTTGTTTGTGGAGTCCTTTCTCCTCTTTCATTTTTGTTTTCCTCCTCATTTCTTCACCCACAAGAGGGTTGTATGTGTGCGCATGAATGCACAACTTTCGACACCTAACCTGTCCAAATTTCAGCTATGATGGTGGGAACATTTGTTTGGTTACAAAGTAATAGTAAGCAATAGAATATTTTATAGCGGTTGTATGTTTTGTTTGAGGCATTTGTGGATTTTGACTATTTCTCCTCTAGGTCATCGTTTGAATACATACCTTTGTTTCCGTGTGTTTGGTTTACAACACTTCCCTTACATTCTTTCTTCCATGGTGTTCAGGCTTGTCTCATCACCATAACCATATATGTTGTTTTACTTATGTCACCATATACCCATACTACCATACCATTGCATGCCCACCAAAACATATTATGCTCCATATTGTGCCCATTGAAATGTATCATGGTTTGGTTGTTGTGCCCATTGAAATGCATCATGGTTTGATTGTCATGCCCATTGAAATGCATCATGGTCTGATTACATAGCCTCATGCCCAACGAAATTCATTATAAATTACCTTCTTATCCATTCAAAATGCATTATTCCCACCATAGGAAACATTTAATACCTTTTCATTTCGTTTAATTATTTGTGTTTCATTGAATCATTTGATTTTGCATTGTGTTGCATCATTGTTTTTTATTATGTGCTTTGGTTATGTCTCATTGAAATTCATTATTTCAATTTCTTATGACTTGTATCATTTCATAATATGTGTTTTTCATTATTTTTAATTTACTTTTAAAATGACCCTAACATGATCATATTTAAAACTATTTTCTTATGATGCTAACCTTTTGACACTAAACATTTTTTCTTTTGTAGGTCCAACAAGAATTTGATATTTGAGCCTTTCATTTTTTATTCTTATGTTTTAGAAAAATAGGGTTGATGTGATATGGTATATGGAATTTGAAATGAAATGTGGTATATGGAATGATATTAAGTGGGTAGAATAATGGATATGGAAATGAATATAATGAATAAGGATAGGAATCTAGTGGTAGAATAATCAAGGTAGTGAAATGTAGGTAAAACATGCATATCAAGTATTAAGTTAATCTTAACAAGCTCTAGAATATTTAAAAAAAAATGAAATTTTAAGAGTAAAATTTCACTTATTGTACTTGTATTCCCACAAAGTATTTGATGATGTCTTCTGGCCAAATGATAGTTGATAATTTCTTTGATGATTATTCTAGGATAGATTGCAATAAAATTATTTCGACTTCATTTTTACACATCCACCATTGGTTCATGACCTTTAAATATTGATGTTGTTTAGGTCCCTTCTGCATAATCATATTCTAATGGTGTATTATATCCCTTCTGCACGATATTTTCAGTGATGTATCAAGTCCATTATTGCATGCATTTGAAGTTCCTTCTGCAGTTTAATTGCTCAATTATTCACATGGTTTTATTGCAAACTTCCCCCATTGATGATCTTGAGACTTGTCCTCAACTCTTGCATTTCTTGAAGCATTATTTCTACAAAATCAAAATAAATTAAAAGAAATAGAGAATTCATATTGGCCAAACAAGATGGTTTTCCCATATGAATTCGAGTTTGTATTGTGCCACTTTCGTGGATTTTCACAACCAAACTCCTTTACTATTATTGATGTTTGTTTTATTTAATTCTTTTCTTTTCTTTTTTGGGGTGTAATGAAGTAGGGAATTATGAGAATCTCATTAAAGTATCATAAGTTGAAATCATGATCTACGAATAGATGGATAGATAATAAGACCTGGCATCAACATGCATGATTGTGGACCTTAACATGAAATATGGACGATGGATGAAATCGTGAACAATATGGCGTGTGAAAGACTTCTTTGGAAATTTATGTGACCTGACATGGTACAAAACTTTACTTCTTCTTTTGATTATTAGCTTCATGTATTTTTCCTCTATCTTGACTATGTTGTAGAGTGATTGTTGTTGTTCGTTAGTAACTAAAGCCAAGCTTCAAGAGTTTGAGTTTCATTGGATGAACTCAAAATTAGGTGAATTTTCACTTTTATTTTATTTGAAAATTTGTATTCATATTCTGAAATATGAATTTTGACTTTAAAAAGTCCTTCATCCATGGAGTTCACTCTTTAAATCTTTCGGGGACCTGCAAAAACATAACACTTGCCTACAATACAATATTAGACGATGGAGGAAGAGAGGTGTATAGTCTCTCTTATTCCAAGAAATATGTAATTCATTAAAGTCATTGCTTAGAGAACATGTCCAAATATGATATACAAATAAAATGCATTTGTTTACACCTTGAGGAATGGTGGCCAAGCTAAACCTCCTAGCGGTACTTTGCTCACAAAATCTTAGTTTTAGGTCCAATTAGAGTGATTCCAAATCCAAGATGAAGTGAGTTCATATGGATACCTCCAATATAAATAGGTTTTCAAAATGGTTTAAATGATATGGTCAAAATTATAAGGAGTACCATGTCTGATACAACTGCTTGTGAATTTTTTGACTAGACTAACAATCACTATTTAAAATGTAACATTTTTTTTAAAGATCAGATTGATGTGATTCCACTTGGAGATTAAATTATATTCATTCTTTTCTCTCCATTAGAAACTATTTTTTAACAATAATTAGCTTTAATATCAATAAATTAGTGATGAACAAAACTAGGAGGAAAAGTTTTATTATGATGATTTGAAGACATGCAATCCCTAAATTCGGCATAACTTTTTCATTTTGACCTCCAAATGAGATGATTAAAATTGTGTATTGATATATACTTGAATATTTATCTCCCATATAAACAAGTTTTTCGAATAATATGATTTGGTATGTTAAATATGCCAATGAACGTTAAAGACCTAGAATTGTCACCATGCAAATTGTTCGAGAAGCATTTACTATTTTAAGAATAACTTTCTTATATCATACTTGATTCAGGTGATTCAAATTGATTTAGAAACTATATTCCAAGGGATCTTCCCTATGAATTTTAGGTAAAAAAATTTCCATAAACAACTAAAATCAAGGTTGTACTAACTTTGTCCTCAACATTTCACTTGGGACCTAGTTTTGATTTTGATCACATTTTTATTTGTGATATAAATTGAAAATTTCAAAATGGATTCAAAAATTAAAATTTCAAGAGATATTTAAAAAAAGACATGATTTCAAAATGATCCTATATCGTTACCCAAAATAGGATTGTTCTTAATACATTTTGCCATGTAATCCTTTCAAATGAGTATTGAACAACGATGTGAAATTTTATTCATAAGAATTTAAACCAAAAGTATTATTGTCAAATCATTCTATCTATTTATTTATGTTATTCTATCCTACTCTATTGTAGAAAAATAAGTCATTCTCTCAAGTATAAGCGAATTTCCAATGCAAAAATCTTCGTAACAAGATCATAAGTAAACGCACATCAAAATTTGAAAAATATACTTTAATTTATGTTTGGACATGAAAAATTATTTGATCATAAATATTTGATGAGAAACAATGTTGAAAAATGTAATATTGGGACCTAATGAATATTTGAAACCAAGTTTTAAGATGATCTTTGTTTGCTTGGCTCTCATTAATTGTCATTGAAAAAACTCTTCTTGTGGTACTTGTTAAAAATCTTGTATGCACAAGGGATATTGTGATATACATGTTATAAATTCTTCTATTTCTGACTCTAATGTTTTATCTTAATTTCATGTGATCTATGACTCATTCACCTCCTCACAAAGATAACTAGAAGAATGTTCTAGATTCTCTTCCCATTGATCATCTTCATGGATTTTTTGTTGCTATTATATCCTTTGACATGAAGATTCATCCCTAATGAGCATTCTAAATTGAGGACAAAGACTTGAGACTTGTATTGTGGTGGCATATCCTCCTTCTCTAAATGATTTCTTTAACATAATTTTGAGATCTTGTCTTGCAACTGGATTTTGTAGTTATTTATTTTATTTTAATATTATTTTTTGTGGGGGGAGGGGGTTTGTTTTGGGAATCTATTTTTCTAATTCCTATGTCTAAACATAAATAACTATAATGAAAAGTGTTTTTTTTCATGTGTTTTATAAACAATCGTCCTAATTGACTATATTGAAGTATGTTTCATCGGCAACGATGCCAAAATGTTGGGTCAATTTACTATGAAAATTAACACAAGTATTTAATTATCAATATGGGTTTGTAGAACTTGGAAACATTTGAAAATTCTATGGGTTCCAATCGTAGTCAATCTTAGAAGACGAAATATAAATATTGGAAGAAATGCATATTACAGATATAAAATCTAATTAAGTAATTTCTGATTCACTTATGTAATATGTGAGGGATGAGGCTCCTAACTTAGGAGAACCACATTGTCCTTCCCTACAATATTACTTTCATGAAGAGAAATTCAAAAGAAATAATTAGAAATGGGTTATGATGTAGAATATGTAAAAGAAGAGGCTCCTAACTAAGCAGGACCATGTTGTCCTTCTCCACAATTCTTGCTTCAAACCAGAAATGCAGAAATAAATTCAAATAAGAAAAGGAGAATGAAATTCACTTTTAGTTCAAGGTAAAATAGAAGGGGAATTTAACTTAAAACCTATGTCCCTTCATATGTATATTAAAATTCAACCAATATCCATTCATCAATCATCACACATCTAAATAAATTTGAAACAGGAAATAATTTATGAAAACTATGAAAATTTAACCAAGAAGTGCAGTTAGCTTGGTGTGGGGCCCTCCGCCATTGCCTTGCACACTTGAAGAAATATCAGCTACAACAACTTTAGTATATCAACCAATCATGAACAACAAATTGAAATGAAATAGGTTATTCAATTAAATTTCAGCATTCAAAGAGTTTCAAAATCAGATTACATAAATTCTACCTTCTTAAGCCTTCAATAGTCTTGGCTTAAATAGAAGATAATGAAACAAACTGATATAAAGTATCTCTAACAATTATATATATCCATATCCACCTATTTAAGTCAAATTTATCCAACCTATGAGTAAAAATATGGAAAATCCCATGAAATCATAAAACTACCCTATTGCCTAGGGATTTTTTGAATGACTTGTCTTACCTGACCAACTTTGACTGGGCTTGATTTAGCTTGGTGTCACTAAACCAATGGGAATTTGTTTAGTCCTAGTTCCCAAGATTTCCATAAATGTCCCCATCCTATGCCTAGGTGTCCCACAAATATGACATCCTTATAGCTATTATGGGAATTTCTGATTATGTCCAAAAATTGCACTTGAAATTCACTTCCTAAAAACTTTTACTAATTGCAAGATTAGATTTAAAAACCTAAATATGCATAAAATACATAAAAATGAAGTGGATGCAATGGAAAATGGATGGATACTAGAGGAATTAATTATGTTTTCTTAATCAAAATTGGATAAAAAACGAGAGCCAACAACTAGTGTTTAATATCATAGAATCCATGAGTTTTGATGAAGCTAATGAACATGAATAGTGGAGAAAATATATGGAGGTAGAATATGAATATATAATTAAAAATAAAACCTAGGAATTGAGTGAATGCCCTAAATAAAAGGAGCTCATAGGAGGTATATGGTTATAAAAACCCAAGTTAGTATAGGGAAGGATAGATAAATATAAAGCTTCATTGGTGGAAAAACGATACTCACAGAAGTAGGGTATTTATTATTCATAAATGTTTTCACTTGTAGCTAAAATGAATACTATTAGGTTTCTAATTGCATTACATACAAAGTAGAGCTGGAATTTTCACCAGTTAGATATAAGAAAAAATATGAATTGTGATTTGAAAGAGGAGATGTATTTGACACAACATTAAGGGTTTGTGAAAAAAGGGAATGGACATTTAATTTACATATTAAACAAAGCTTTCGATGGACTAAACATTTGTAGGATATTTCTTTTCCATTACTCACTACTTGTGAATTCCTTTTATTTCCTTAGATTAGGATCTCGTTCTTCTTAGATTATTGGTATTCTTCTTCATCAACTAGTAACTAATGCATGATCATAAAATAGATAAGAGACACATAGTGTAGGCTATAAGAGAGGGCCAGAGCCTCTCACTCTTTGAGAGGAAACCCTGAACAAATTATTCTAATAAAGATTCAAATTCACGAATACCAAGACCAAGACCCTTGACCTATTAGCCACTCCAAGACCGGGACATTCCTTCTCTTGTCTGTCTTTTCTTCTTCATGGTTCTTCCTTTGCTCCAACCTTCTTTGCATATTCACATCACTATCATATCAATATCCTTCCATAACTATCATGTCCTACAATAATATAGAAATGTATGACTATGGTACCCTACGAACTGTCTCATCTTCTTTGGTGCTATTGAAACACAAACTAAATAGAGATATGAATTCCTTTAGACACCCAATATATTCATCTATCTAATAGACCAAGCTATATTATCACATCTAAATCATAGAGATGCTCGAGTGATCCTCATCACCAAAAACTCAATGAGGATTTCTAAAATTTGTTGACCACAAAAGAATCTAAAGTTGTAAGTGTGGTACATACATAGATGAATCTTTGTTTTCAATGTAATCTCCATTCAATAGGGATCCAAATTCCCTTCACTATAGAACTATGATCTTGTAAACTTCCAATTGTAGCCTCTATCGAAATATAGATGATCTAAATTCTTCCTATGTCCCAGTTCACCAAAATTTTAGAGATGTGAATTATTGTTCTCTTTTTAAATCTGAGTAGCCTGGATTCCTATATATAGTACTCCTTCCCAATATTAAGAAGACATGACATTACAAGTGGATGTTTCTTTAAGGAGTCTTCAAGTTTTGGGAACTTCGATATTTATAGGGAATAGATCATCCATCACTTTATTCATGAGTTAGTCATGTCCTAAACTCATGATAAAGTGATCCAGTATATTTTCAATCTAGCTTTACTTTATGTCCTTCTTCTCTCATGCCATATTTCCGGAAGGAGATTACATCCTTCTATATGGTATGCTTGGATGTCATCCATAGGTCTTCCCTTTGACAATGCTACATAAGCCTAACCAGATGTTGGTTAAAAAATAATCAATGAGCACTTCAAATCAAATTTACCTTGGTGATGATATTTCACCATGACACCTTCTTGTGGGTATAACATCTTGTATGCAGATTGAGACATCTCCCACATATATTCATTTTCAAGGGTCCATATATTTTTTTGACTTCCATCAGAGTCTTCACATCCTTATGGAAAATCTACTAATCAAATATTCTTGGAATTTGGATGTTAAATGCCTTCCTTCTTCACTGTGTATTATGATGATCTCTTCCTGTATTTTCACACACTTAATTCTGAAGGGTTTCAAATCAGAGTTCTTCAATCATATTCAACCACCTCATATTTGATATAAGGACATATTATGTTAATTTCATCTAGTTTGAATCATGAATTTTGACATTCTTTCATAGGAGGATATTAATTTCATTTGATCATGCTTCTCAAAATAGAGGTAGTGATCCTTGTTACCTACAACCATACACCATTAAATACAAGGATACCTTATTTACCTTTAGGTCATCTATGCTTCTTTCAGCAACTTCCTTGATTGAAAATATCTTCAATCCCTTGATTTACTTCATATCTCATGTCATCATCCCGTCATCCCAAGAACTCCATAGGTTGGAGCTTATGATGAAGCACTTGCTTCCTTTCTAGAACAGTGAATCATTTAGTGAGGATTCCATCTCACATATCCTTATTTAGCATATGTTTCCCTTTGAAAATGATGTATGATGAGCCTTTTCCTAGGTGATTTCTTCCTTTTATGTTTCAACGAGGTAACCAAGGTCTATATATTTCAATGTTTACTACCATATATTTTGTTCTAGTGGTCCTCCGTGTTTCCCTATGGTGATCTCACAATCTCTTTCTTCTAATGATTCTCTTCCTTGGAGTTTATTCTTTCATCCTCCTCCACTTCTTCGATGAAATGTTCTTATTATTTATTCTTATTGTTATTTTCCTTCTTAATCTAAGTGAAATGTTTCGTGTAATGTTCACAATGTTTGTATCCATAGCTTAAATCTTAGCTATTCTCTTCCTTTCTTTCCGAGAACGATAAATTTCCAAACTTCCTTTCCTTGCAGTAAATGTTTGAGCTCTTAACCTTCAACACTTTTTCCCTGAACTTGTGTTCATCTATCTTTCTTTGAGATCACAAGTTGTAGAATAAGGTAACTTTCATATCCTCATGGATATCAATTACCTTGTTCTCCAGTTGGTGATTATAGATCAATGACGATTATTTTATTCTCTCTCCTAGAACTTGTAGTGGAGATCCTATGAAGATAATTGTTCATTCATTGATACCTTTAATTTTGGTTTAGATTAGATCTAATTCATGTGACCTTATTTATCTCACCCTCAATGAGTTTCTCATATGCATCTCTTTGATGTCTCCAATATTTCTATATGAGGGGATCTTTCATAAGTATTCATTTCCATGAATTTAGAGGAGACATTTTGATATGTTCAATGACTTTAACTTCTTGGAGGACTATGTCTATCCTCCTTTTTCATGGAAGAAATTTTGTTGACCTGACAAACTTATAGATCTCCTTGCTAAAATGAAGTCAATCTACCAAATTTAATTAAAGAGTGAAATATACTTACTTGACAAGTGAAGATGAACTCTTCTGCATGATCACTTTGACGATGGTTGAAGAAGATGTATTAGTGTTCCCTCTTGGATGATATTCTTCCAAATGAAAATGCCTTCCTTCAATAGAGAATGTTTCTTCTTTTGATGAGGATGATTTTTTGATTCCTTGGATGAACTTCTTCAAGGACAAGGAGGGATTCTTGCTTTTTTTATAATCTTGAATATGATGACAATGCCTTGTCACCATCAATATACTTCGATTTTTCTTATAGTGTAGATTAGAAATGATTCTAGGGTATTGACTTTCTCCAAGATGATGTGATATTCATATTTAAATCCCTTTGAGCTATCTTTCATTTCAAACAAATTAATGAGGGTCTTTTTGGACTTTTGATGATGACTATAGAAATAAAATCTATTGTTGTTGTAGACTGCTTCTTTCATGTAGGGTTTAATTCTTCAATGTAGATGTTGATCTTTTTCTTTGATAACCTTCAACTTTATTTGATTCCCTTCTTGAAACGCAATCATTGAGTGTCTCTTTAATTCAATGTACATCCTTTGAATTAATCACCTTTTCTCTAATACCATGTTGAGAAATCTAGGGCATTAGCATTAGAGGATTTCTCTTCCATTAGTGACTACTTGTGAATGCCTTTTACTTCTTTAGATTAGGATATTATTCTTGTTATATTATTAATATTATTCTCCATCAAATAGTAACCAATGCATAAACATAAAATATACAAGAGATGCAGTGTGTAGGCTATAAGTCAAGGCCAAAAACTCTCACTCTTTGAGAGGATAGCCGACACAAATCATTCTTATAGAGACAAAGACAAAGACCCTTGAACTATTAGCCACTCCAGCACGAAGAAAATTCTTCTCTTGACTGTATTTTCTTCTCCATGATAATTCCTTGGCTTCTACCTTCCTTGAATGTTCACATCATTGTCTTATCAAGATCCTTCCATCACTATCATGTCCTTCATAATATAGAAATGTATGACAATGGTACCCTATAAACTGACTCATCTTCTTTGCTACTATTGAAACACAAGTTGAATAGAGGTCTAAATTCATTTATACACCCAATATTTTCCTATGTATAACAGACCAAGCTCTATTATCACATCTAAATCATAGAGATGTTCCGTTGATCATCAACACCAAAAAAACATAGTGGATTTCCGAAATTGTTTTACCATTGAAGAATCTGAACTTGTGACTATGGTATATATAGAGATTAACTATTCTTGTCACTGTAATATGTATTCAAGAGGGATAAAAATTCCCTTCTCCATATAGTTATGATCTTGTAACCTTTGAACTATAGCCTCTACCGAAATATAGATGATCTAAATTATTCTGATGTCCCAGTTCATCGAAATTTAGAGATGTGAAATATTGTTCACTTTTTAAATGTGAGGAGCTTGTGCTCATATTATAGTAGTTTTTCCCCTGTATTAAGCTGACATAACATTAATAATGGATGTGTCTATTAATGTGATCCAACATGATACCTTCCACACATTTTGTAGACTAACGTAGAAGATGATGGCAAGTGTTTTCCATTGGAGGCCTATCTAGACATATTCATATACATTGACTCATGCACAATAAGAGCTCTTCATAAATAACATTGAATCTTTTAATTGATGATAAGTCCTAAATATTTCAATGGCAGCCACTAAAAAGTAAATCCCCTTGCTCATGAATCCCATGAAGCAAGGCATATAAAAATAATTTTATTTCCTTTATTACACAATTTACAAAAGTCACAATTACATGCTATTATGAAGACAGAACCTAGTTACACTTTTCAACAAGAAGCATGGATAAATATAAAGCTAGATTGGTGAACAAAGGGTACTCACAAAAGGAGGGTATTTATTATGCAGAAATTTTTTCACATGTAGCTAAACTAAATACTCTTAGGTTTTTCATTGCATTAAGTACAACGTACCATTTGAATTTTCACCAGTTAGATGTAAGATCTGTTTTTCTGAATTGTGATTTAAAGGAGGAGGTGTATTTGACACAACCTAAAGGGTTTGTGAAAAAATGGTAGGAACACTTAATTTTTAGATTAAATAAATCTTTGTATGGGTATGAAAATATATATTCTTTATTTCTTCAATAAGGTTTTATGAGGAATCTATTGGGTTGTGTTATATTCTTTCCACGACTAGCCTACGTAGTGAACCGGGGGGTTAGAGGGGGGGTGGAGCCCCCCCTTCATTGCGCTGATTGCGCAGCGGGGGGGTCAGATGGGGGTGACATCCCCCCCTGTCCGGGGGGGTTGAGGGGAGTGGATAGCCCCCCTCTACGGGGTTCGGGGCAGGGCCCTGAGAAAATTTTTTTTTGGACCCTATATTAGGTTGGGAGAACCTATCTATGGTTTTTGGTCCATGGTTTTGGACGTGATGGTTTTCTGTCCATGGTATTGGATGCTTCGGCATGTATAAATATGTATTGTAACATTGAAAGGAA
>APFE031758217.1:0-22140 GCA_000404065.3 Pinus taeda | reverse complement strand
AGAGAATGAACCGTCGGATCACTACATATCGTGACCATCGGATTGTAAGTTACAAAATGTACAACGGTAAAGAAACACACTTTACCTAACTCTATACTAGACTAAGTTGAACTTAACTATTTCCTATGTGTCGGAATATCCTAACACTCTACCATCTTAGGACATGTTTTTAAATAGGTGGAGAGATCGTGGATCCAAGAATTGGCAACCTCTACATTCATTTGGTTTGAAATTTTTGGGCAATTGAAAGCATGTATCTAACTACATGTGACCTTGAGGGAATCTTTATTGTTGCAGATTGATTAGCTCATGGAGAGACATGGCCAAATATTGGATTGGTGAGTCCTCGGTTGAGTTCTCGAATCTGGTTACTTTACGTGGTGGCATAATTTTCATCCACCCAGTTGGATCAAAATGTAGATCTCAGTGATGAGATGGCTCCAATCGCCTTTAGGAAGGCACGCTAGGTAAGGCGTTGAACAAATAAGGGTGTGGAACTACTGATCCGTGAGTTTATGAAAATAGAAAAAAAATTGAATAGATGGATGTCTTCCCATCTACTCCTTGATGTTGAGCAGTAGTGTGTTGAGATCGTCCACTATGATACCAATTGATCTACATGCAGATCTAAAAATGATTAATCATACATAACACAGTGCAACAACAGAGATATAAAAAACAAGATCTTGAAAATAACACCTCCATTCTATTATGAGGGAGAGGTTGCCTTTTATAAGCAAGGTGCCTTCTTATTAACTTGATTACAAATAGTTTGCATGGAAACAACAAAACATTATTTAGATATTGCCTTCCTTTTTTGAGTTGCTCAACTAGTTTGCATGAGAAAAAGTGAATACATATTTTAGAAACATCAAATACATTATTAGGTGTTTCCTTCCTCATTTTGAGTTTCCTAGAAATGGTACACCTTTCTTGGTTTCCCACAAATACATCATAACTCGAACATATTGGAGAGTCGTTGTATTGAGCCACTGAGATGGCTCATATGTGTTGGTGTTGCTTGCTTCTTGTGATTAATGTTTCCACTGATGCAAGGCACATGAAGACTATCAAGTAACCCAAGAGTTATAGCTCCTCTTTAATTTAACAGTCATTATATCAGGGTAAGGGGGGGGGGCGCGCACTCCAACACACCCTCCATGGGAAGCATTGAGAAAATGTTAAAATGTGTGTGGAAAGCATATTATGAGCTTGAAAACAATTGTAAATGATTAGATATTTGATATAGGAAAAGAAGAAAATCCTCATCGAGAGTGTTAACACTCTTATCTTCTATTGTTGTGAAATTTGGGGTTGTAACTTCTCTAGAGAATTGTGGAGAAAGATAGAGCAAATCTAAAAATGTTGTATAACTTATAATCTAAAAATCAAAGGTAATACACCCTATCTTATTCCCCATTGAGAACACATATATGACTAGCCCTAATGTGAAATACCAAGGTAAACAACATGAAAGACAAGAAGTTTCCTAAAATTGCTTGAAACTCCATTCAAAAATATTTACATCTCAGGCAAGGTTTACAAAAATATTCCAAATCTTGGCTAACAATAACAAACATTTTATTGCATCTAAGTTTTACAAGAATTTATGGTGTGATAAAGGATTAGCGGATAAGAGAAGATTAAGATGTAATGAGGAGGTCTAGAAGACAAAAAATATCTTTCTATTTTTACTAGTGTAAAGAAGAAAATCAACATTGTCAAGATATGAAAAACTCTATGAACTCCATAATGAACAAATTTGTCATCTTTGTGACGCTAAGAGAGTTGAAATCATAAATCACTTTCTTTTCCACTATCGTACATACATCCACATTAAATCACAATTTCAAAAAATTTATTACATTATTGACCTTTCTAATATTTTCACTAATATTTTCTAATATTTTAAACTAACCCAAATAATTTGTAACCTTTTAAAAGTCTATTAAAAACTAAATTTAATATTAATAAACATTATTATTATATATATTAAAATTCATGTCAAATTTGACCATAAAATTATTTAAATTCATATATAAATAATTTCATATATATAATTATTTTTTTAATATCAAAACTAAAAACATTGGTAAAGAAAAATAAGTTGATCTTTTTCATATCCTATCATCACCACGTCTAGAATAATTGGTTTGTAAAAACAAAACTACATTTCAATAAAAAGAATTTTAAAAAGTGGAAACATGTCCCCACTGGAGATATGTTCATATCAAAACGTTGGATAAAGATGCATACGTTCTCATTTTTGCCTTTTTCTCTAATGTATTTATTCTTACTTTAATCTAATCTACTATTTAATAATTAATTTCGAAGTATTTATTCATATTTATATATACATATATAATTTATTTTTATAAAAATAATTTGATTTTATATTTTTGTTATTAACACATGTTTTTTATTTTAAAAAAATATTGAAAAATAAAACTGTTTCCTATGAAGATCTCCAACGTTGAATCAACAGATGGAATGCTGGAACTAATGTGGTACAATACAGTGGCAGAATCCAGCGCTGATAGAGCGGATGTGGCAGAGGGCTCGGTACACTCTAGTAGCAACGCACAGGAATTAAGTATAACTCTGCACAATCCTCAGATCTCCAACGCTGAAACAACCAGCACATGGAACGCTCCTACTCACAGCCACAGTAAATATAAAGCACTGACAAGGTCCAACGCAGAAATATCAGAGGAAACAACAGGCCTGGATCACGCAGCTGGTTTTGGATTGAACAACGAATCTCTGCGCAGAAACAATGCAGACATCCTCAAAAACGCAGCGGAAATTGGAGCAGACAGCATGTGGAGTGCCCCTCCTCATAGGTATGTAACTGATAACGCCAATATAGATAGGTTGGTAGTTAATAATCCCAATAATAATAAATTATATAAGATGGATATAGAGAGCAGTTATAAAAGCACTATTCAGAATAATAAGGTAGATAACTATAGAATAAAAACTAACACTAGAATTAAAAACCTGGATTCTATAACTATGAACAAGAAAGTGGTTAATATCTCCTCTTATGAGCTGAAAAAGGAAGAGGCAGAGGTCCTTAACAAAGGTCTAAATTTCGCCTTGGCCCCTAACAAAATCCCCAATGAAGAAATCATTTACAGCTTAGAAGATGGAATCAAAACGATTAAAGATGAAGATAAAGAGCTCATTAGACAAGAGTGTGCCGTTATCCTAAGAAAAGCCAAACCTCCTAAAAGAAACCTAAACCTTGAGCAACTTAAAGCCATAAAAAGTCTTAGAAATAGTAATGACATTGTAATTCTGAAGGCTGACAAAGGCGACGCCATTGTCATAATGAATTATGTGGATTACGTTAACAAAATGAAAGACCACTTATATAATAGTGGTAGCTACAAGAAATTAGAGAAAAACCTCATCTCCAAAATCACGAACCTGGTAAAGAAAGCCATTAAAGAAACCAATCTTGACGATAAACTAAAAAAGCGACTGAACCCTAATAGTGAAATCACACCTCGGATTTATGGAGCCCCTAAAATACATAAAAAAGAAGTCCCCTTAAGACCTATAGTCAACACTATAGGGTCACCCACTTATGAGTTAGCAAAATATGTCGCTAGCATTTTATCCCTGCTAGTTGGCAAGACTAGCTCTTACATTAAAGATTCCAATCAATTTGTCAAATACATTATAAATACTAAATTAGATCCCGGAGATAAAATCGTTAGTTTTGACATAGTCCATCTCTTCACCAAAATCCCCCTAGATGAAGCAATTCACGTGGTTAAAGAAATGGTAGACCCCCAAACTGCAAAATTAGTTGAAATTTGTCTTCGCTTCACCTTCTTCTCATTCCAAGGTGAAATATTTGAACAAACTTCGGGTGTTGCTATGGGATCACCTCTTTCACCGATTGTAGCAAATCTTTTCATGGAAAAATTCGAGAAGAAGGCTCTGGATACATACCCATTAAAACCTAAATCTTGGGTTAGGTTTGTGGATGACACCAGTGTCAACTGGCCTCATGGTGATATTGAATTTAATAAGTTTTTGAACCATCTTAATAGCATGTCCGAAGACATCAAATTTACAATGGAGATAGAAGAGAATAATTGCATACCATTCTTGGACATTCTCCTCATAAGAAGAAATGATGGTTCCATAGGTCATAAAGTATTTAGAAAGAAAGCTCATACCGATAACTACCTGCATGCTGATTCACACCACCACCCAACTCAAAAAATGGGGGTATTGTAGACCCTCTTCACTAGAGCTTGTAGAATCTCTGATGAAAACCATACTGAAGAGGAAATTACTTACCTAAAAAGAACATTTTGCCAACTTAGGGTACAACAATAAAAACATATTCAAAGCCATTCGAAAGGCCAAATCTGAAAATAATAAAAACAAGGCGAAAGACCCCTTGACTTCTAATGCCTACCTTCCATACATTCAAGGAGTCACTGACAAGATAGCTAAAATCCTAAAAAAGAAAGATATATAGACTGCATTCAAACCCTGGTCAACCATCAAACAAAGAATGAAATCAGTAAAGGACAACCAAGAACAGCTTCTACAGAAAGGGGTGTATATCATCAATTCCTCATGTGGGGAACAATATATAGGAGAAACGGGTAGGTCCGTGAGGATTAGGCTCAAAGAGCATAGTGCAGATATCCGTAACGAAAGAACCCGCTCTTCAGCCTTGGCTGAGCATGTAGGTAAAACTAATCACCATATATGCCTTGAAGACGCTAAAGTCATTGCCAATGAAGATCACCATTTCAAGCGGAAGGTTAGAGAAGCTACTGAAATCATAAAACAACCACGCAACCTTAATAGGGATGGAGGCTCGGAAATTAGCAAAAATTGGAACTCTTTGCTCACCCCCCACGATTAATTCATCTATCCCTTCCTTCTCCTTCTCCCTCTCCCTTCCTTATCTTGGTTGTTCCTCTCTTAGTCAGGGCTTCACATAGAACCATAAGAGTCTTGACCTTTTAACTCTTCTTTAATCAAGGATAAATCCTCTTGATGCCTAATCAATCATCCTTGAGCTTAATCTCTTAATAACTCCAAATAATATTACCTTTAATTAAAATATATAAAGTGAATAAGCAGCGTAAAACTATTCACATTTTAATTTTAATCATACATAGATAATAATAAAAAAACCTTATCAACATTAAGAACATAAACATACAACATAAGTTCTCTAAAATACTTGAAACTAGGTTAAATATAGAACTTAGTAACTAACTTGATCAATTAATAAAATAACATATAACTAATTTCTCTATTTAAATTTAATAAATTAGCAACATAATAGATTAATAAATTAATAATGTAAATCAATGAATAAACATAATAAATTAGCAACATAATTAACTTAAGTATATAATAATTTATAAATCAATAGAATTAATAAATTAATAATAGGACTCAGTAACTAATGCAATCAATTAATTAATAACATATAACCAATTTCTCAATTTAATTTTAATTAAATAGCAACATAATAAACTTGGTATATAAATAATAATATAAACCTCTAAAAATTAATTACACAACACATTAGAAATTATAAATAAATAACATAATATAATGGTACTTATTAAAATAGAACTTATTGATTGATTTAATCAACTAAATAAAAATTTTCATAACTAATCCCACATTTCTATTTAATTAATAAATTGACAATATAATAAACTTATTATATCAATAATATTATAGACCTTTTATGAATTAATTACAAATTAATTACACAATAATAAGGAATTATAAATAGATTACATATTATAATAGAACTTATTAATTATTTCAAACAAATAACATAAAACCAATCTCACAATTTAATTTTAGATTAATTAATGAGTAAAATAACAAACTTATGATATAAATAATAATATAAACCTAAATAATAAATTACACTTAATCATTAACATGAGAAACCATAAATAAAGAATTATCATAATATAACAAGTAAAAATTATAAAAATTATAAGATAATTAGTGAAAAATAATAATAAGGACAAGTAATGGTAATATATTTAACAAACATAATATGATATTAATTCAGAAATTAACTAAAATAGTATTAAACAGTCATTTGGTTGGCCAAACTGTCTTTACAGCAAACCTATTACATATTTATCACAAACCATTTTTCTTTTCTTTTCTCCGAATATCAGTCCTAATGATGAGTCTTGGTCTAGACTCGAAACGTCGACCAATATAAAGATGAACACTGTGGAAAATCCGAATTCCTCTCAGAAACCACACCACAGTAATCTACAATCCAAAAAAAGATATGATAGTTTCTCGGATGGGGCAATAAAGGAAGAAATAAGGGAAGGGGTGGCATGGCCACTCTTACTTAATGCAATAAATGGAGATGACTGGCCATGCCATCCTCCAGCGACTTGTCGCATAGACTTCCTTTTGAATGACTTTCGATCAATGTTGATGTTCATGTCATGATTGCTCACTCATGAACTCACGATGCCATATCCCTGCTCCTATTTAGTCTTTGATGACACTTTGCTTGTGCGCACTCTAGGCTATGATGAAGGTTCCATACTTCTTCATCTTCCCCTTGTTATGAGGACATTTCAAACACATTATATTTCCTTTCTACCTATTTTTCTACGTATGATAGGTGTTTCCTTCCCATCTCGTGCTTGTTCAACTAGCTTCACTATTAGTTTTCAATGGGGTTGTTTAATTTTCCTACTCTCGCTCGATGCCCTTTGCTTTCTCCCTTGCTTAGCCTTCATCACTTTTGTCTCTTTCCCTCCTACTTGTCACTGCCATGAATCATAATGGTAACAAATGGACTTTCCTTTCCCATTCATGTGTTTGTTTTGGTACAAACCCAAGTGTGAGCACTAGGGTTTCTCATCATGGTCACAGTTAAAATGAGATTCTTGATAAAAACATCAAGAGAGGAGGAGACACTCTTTGGAATGAAAGATATGCAATATGAGCTCTCATTTAAAATATGAATCAAGGCCCAATTTTAAATGTTAGCCATAGGAAAACATTAGAGGACCAAAAACTCGACCCTTCCAAAACAATTATGGGTCATGTGATGGACACTAGAGTCTAAACCCTAATTTTGACAATGAACCATGACATCAGGCTCACAGGGTGAATGATCCTTCACCTAGCAATCACCCCTTGGGATTTCTAAACAAAGGACATGGTCACATGGATGTGGGAATGAAAAATTAAGAGCGATAAGGATGACGATTTTGAAGGCAGTTAGAATTATTAGATGACTTTTGGTGGACACAGGAGAAGCAAAGTAATGACAAGGAAAACCAAAAGTTAATTTTAAAGGGGGGTTGTCAGATAAACTTAACTCGATGGTGGAGTTAAGGTTTTGTCAACAATTGTGGTTTCAATTATGGTTTTGAGCACCTAGTTTTAGTGACTCATGGTATCGAGCATGTGGTATTACATGTAGTTAAACTGTTAAAGGACTTGGGTATTCTCCATTGTATTGTGCCAGAGTAGAGCGGTGAAGTTGCACTTGGCCGGGTGTAGGATGTTGGCTGACTTGGCTATGTTTTAGCCAAGGTTCAATAATACATCTATTTGTTGGCTAGTTTTTTCCCAATTAGGGTTTTCTAGAGTAAATCATTATGTACATGGTTTGTGAGTTATTACTTGATTGCTATAATTGTTTCTCTTGTGTTGTTTATAATCCTAATACTTCTGAACATGTAATTTTGTTGATGATCAATAAAATTATCTTAAAAACAAAAGAAGGAGATATTATAGCACTATTAACTTTACTCTTCTTATAATAGTAATATTGATTTACTATTCTTGCAAGTATTAGACTATAATTATAATTACTAATTATTTGTTTAAAGTTTCCCTTTGTGGAACATATAAAACTTTGTCTTCAACATGAAGTTGTTTGAAAAAAAAATCTCCCCTCAATAAAACTTAGTTAATTGCAAGCACACTATTTTATTTTCCGTTGAAAAAAATATGTAATGTTATTCATGAGAGTGAAACAAAATTACATGAGCATGTGCATTTAGCATTATGATGGTTGTGTAGCCTAGGAGAGTGATGCTGCTATGAGATCATAAAAAAAATACAAGACAATAGGAAGTCGGAAACATTCCTTGAACCAACTACCTGTTTATACATTCAGGTACGCCGTTATACAATCTTCCAAAAAGTTTAGAACTGTATGTAAAGGACGTTTTCATATAATAGATGTATCTCCAAAAAATCATTGTTTTTGCATCAAAAAAAGATAAAAGAACAGTAAAAGAACATATATGCCAGCCATTGCTAAGGGTCAAGAATATATTCTTGTAGTTGTCCTGCCTCTTTTTTTGTGGCTGTGCATGTGCTTCAATCCAAATCCAATCCAATCTTTGAGAGGGAGTCAACTTTCGTGTTCTTGTGCCTGTAGACATGGTCGAAAGACATATGAGAGTGTAGAAATCCCTTGTAGATTCAAATTGCAAATTGTAATGTGATAAAACAATTGACTTGAATCTACTCTACTCATCAGCGGAAATAATAAATGATCGATGAAATCAAGAAGCATATAAGAGAAAGAATTCAATCACACATAACACAATGTTTTTCTAGGGAAAGTCACAACTAAAAACTCTTGCTATCTGTATATTTCATTAATCAGAAAATATGAGAAGATTACAATGCTTTGCTCAAGCCCAAGCAACCTCTACACTATCTCTATTTATCTCACTGCTTCCTAGACAAGCTCAAGCCAATACTTAACCAAATTATTGCTTGCCCAAATCCCTATTTCCTTGTGTCGTTCCTCAAGGAATTAACCTCTATTTAATTTGTAAATTCATCAATTATGAATTGTGCAATGCTCATAGGCATTTTTCTGATTGCATGCACCATCGATTTAATTTAGATAATTTTACAATTGATAGTGCAATGTCCTTGAACTCCAATCTCAACTGGGTCTTTCTCTAAATTGACATGCATGAGTTAATTATGAGTGAATCTTTAGTTTAGTGGTTGATCACTGTAGGCAACACCACACTCAACTGCATGCAACACCACACTGTACTGTAGGCAACACCACACTGCACTTCAGGCAACACCCCATTGTACTATAGGCAGTACCACACTGCACTTCAGGCAACACCCTACTACTACAGGCAGCAACCCACTATCGCAGGAAGCACCCCACTACTTGACCTCCCACTAATTCCTCCATTAGTTGGAACTAGTTTAAATGATTTTAACTTAGTTAGACTGAGTTAAATAATTACAACTCAAAATAAACTCAAGTGGTGTTCCTAATTTTAGGAGACACTCTACATTACTCTAGTTAGACCCTCAAATCAAATTAACTGAGCCATCTAAGTCAAATTAACTTAGTTAACTATTACAAGTTGTCATGAGATGTGGAGTTACAATTTTATTCCCAATTTAATTCAAGGACAAAATTAAATTAGGATTTTCTTGTTGCATTTTCAACACAGAGCAAGTTGTCTTTAGATTACATTTTTTTTGAAATAAAGGAAGAAGAGAGTAGTTTTGTAATTGATTTGTTCTTGTCATCCAATTGATTATAGTCAATGAGTCCCCATAAATATGTAATTTTGAAGCCCTTTTTTTTCCAACTATAAAATTAGTTTTAAAGAAAATAATTCTGCAACATTATTTGAGGCTCGACCAATGTTAGCATATATGCTAAAGGAAATGTGGGATTTATATTTAAATTTCCATCAGCTCTTCCCACAAGGGGAGAACCTTGAGGTGCAACATCAAAAAAATCCCAAGGGAAAGCCGTTTTGATGCAGACTTCCTTGATGATGGGGTGATTCTTATCACTCATGGTTTGTTTGATGTCTCTTCCTATAGATAAGTTGTTGATAACTGCTCTGATTAGCATTGGGCTTCTATCTTCAAATATTAAACTTTTTCTTTCTAACCATATGCCTTGGGCTACCATAAGAGGGAGAGGCTTGTGTTTTGGAATTTTTGTGATTTGCAACTACTTTTTGAGGTTTTCTTCCATACAGTTTGCATCCTAAGATAATTGCCGTTGTTTTTTTTTTTCTTTCCTTTTTCGTTTGACTAATTTCCTTCCATACTTCTTTAGAGAATGAACAATGAATGAATAATTGGGAGACTGATTTAGATTCAACTTTACTTAATAGACAAATACTAAGATCTTGAAAGGCCAATTTTTGCAAACTCTCCCTAGTAGGTGCCTTGTTTTTTGAGTGGAAGCCACATAAACATTATAGATTTGGGTGTGTACTTTAGTCTTTATAAATTTTTTCTCCACCAGGGGATATCAATGGGGGCATGAATGCTTGTGAATGTTAAGTATACAAACTTGGGAGTATAAACCCCCTTAGGGTTTGACGTCCATCTTAAAATGTCTTCAAGTTCAGAAATAAAGACCTTAGAGAATTTTAGTGATTGTATATAAGTTATCCATGATTCAACATATTTGCCTTCAATGAGGAGGTCTTATGTGAGGCCTAATCTTGAATCCCAAAGAGTGTTGTGCCTATCACTATCTGATTTAATGTGTGCCATCCTTCTTCATTGAGGAAATTTATAAGGGGATTTGGCAGTTTAAAGCATCGTTGACTACTAATCCAGTCATCCCTACCTATTTTGACTCGAGTTCCATTTCCAACCTTCTAGTAGTGGTGTTTTCTAGTTATAGGGAAAGCTTTTATAACTGTTTTCCATTTAATTGATCCATTTTTTTGTAGATTTGCGGGTGGATTTGATCCACTCTAAAGTGGATAGTGGACTGATATATTTTTTCTTTATGATATATGCCAATAGGCCTTCTCCCTAAATGAGCTTCCAAACCCCTTTGGTAGCAAGAGCTTTTCAGAACCATAAAAAGGTTTTTTAAGCCCCGCCCACCATAGTCCTTATAAATGGAAATGGACTTCCAAGTTATAAAGGCAAAGGTCTTTTTGTCTTCCTTGCTTTCCCAGAGAATATTTCAAATTAGTTTTTGCATTTTTTAAAGAATTTCTAGCGGTATCCAGGAAAGAGAGGCCCAGGGAAATGAAATTGCTTTTAGAGTTGGTTTGCATAAAACCGAATGCCTAACCTTCAAAAGCCATTTCTTACACTAGATTCAATTCCTTTTTTTCTTTTTTTTTTTTTGCTAAGAGCCATCGCCAATCCAACAAATATTTTAATCTGGAATCTAATGGGTTGAGAAGAGTGGAGAAGAGATCCTCCACAAAGGCTTTGATCCCTACAAGGATCCTCCATCCACAATGGAGGATTTTTCATATTTTATTTTCATTCTTGTGACTTTAGCGAAAGTGGACATTAGATTTCTTAACGTGAGTAGATGAGATATTTTCCCTTAAGAGAAAATTAAAATATCATCCACAAAAAAGTAAATGTGAAGGGTTGCATTCGTGAGAGATATTAATTCCTTTGGATCCTCCTCTTGACTTTGCATCTGTAATTAATCTGCTTAATCCTTATGCTACTAGAAGAAATTATAGTGGAGATAATGGACAACCTTGTCATAAGCCTCTTCTCGCATGAAAGAAAGAGGAGGTTACACTATTTATCAGATGAACAAAAGAGGTTGCACTAATGTAGTTCACGACCTATATTACAAAAGAATAACAAAAACTAAGGTGTATGAGCAACAACCCTAGATAGAGCCAATTTATGCAATCATAAGCTTTTGAAAATTCAATCTTCTAAAAAATTTCTCTTTACTTCTCTGTGTGGAAAAGTAAAGATCTTCTTAAACAAAACTTATTGATTTATGAATCTGAAATTTTTCTAGAAAATCAAATTATTCTTACAAAAGTTAAATACACAAAATATCCTTCCAACAAAAGACAATAAATTGCAAGCACAATATTAATATAAAAATACTAGCACACCCAAATCAATTAAATTGTTTGTAAAGGCTAGGCACCAATTTATAATGGAGATCCATTCATGATAGATCTCACATTACCAAAGTAAAAAAGAAAATCATAAAAATTGACTAACAAAATTATAACGTTATTTTATATTATTATTGTTATTAATTATAAAAGAAATTATTATATGAATTAAACATACACACATTTAATAAAAAAACATACAACAGGAAAAACATAGTAAAGTAATTATTATTATTATTATACAATTTTAAGGTCACGACCAAGTCAGACACCAAATTAGTGTATGAGACCCCCTTGTTTGTGGGACAAGGTCACGACCAAGCCAGACACCAAATTTGTGTATGAGACCTCTGCGCAGTGATTTGACTACTATGTCTACAAAGGCATACATACTCTATCCCCATCTAGTTTTGAACCTTGCCATAAATAAAATGCAATATAAACCTTGCCAATAATAAGCCATAAGAGTTAAATGTCATAAATAAAATGGAATAGAAACTAAACAATTGTGGATATGATCATTTTTAAATTAAATCGAAACGCAAAAAGGATATAACTACCATTGAGATAATCTCAATCCTCTATCTTGACTACTACTAAAAATAAAGTAAGTATCTTGATGCCTATCAATGTTTACTAGCCATTTAATCCATATGGTTGCGCTAGTCTAGTGTTTCATATATCTTCGATCTAGCAAGGTTTATAAAGATTAAACTACTAGCACACCTATATCAATTAAATTGCTCAAGAAACTAGGCACCTATTTATAATGAAGATCAATTCATGATACATCTCACATTACCAAAGATAAAAATAAAATCATAAAAATTAACTAAATTATAACGTTATTTTATATATTATATTGTTATTAATTATTAAAAAATTAATGTATAACTAAACATACATACATTTAAAAAAACATAGTAAAGTAATAACAAGCAATAAAAGTTCAATGCCATAAATAAAATGGAATGGAAACAAGGATATGATACTTTTAAATTAAATTGAAAAGTAAAAAGGGCATAACTACCATTGAGATAATCTCAATTCTCTGTTTTGACTACTACTAAAAATAATACGTGGATATTCCTTGGCGGTTAAAACCCTACCATCCACCTAATAATTATGGACAATTAAATTAAATTTCCGAAAGTCATATTCCAAAATAGATACACTTATCAACTTAATAATATGGTCCAAACATTCTAGGCAAATGAGTTTTGCTTAAAATCCGGTTAAAATTTGTCAAAAAGGTAGATTTAAATTGTTGAATATTTTTCAAACCTCTAGATTCATTTATGTATTCAAAATTGTATTTCAAGTGATAAAAAACAACTATTTATTGGTTTTAATATTATTGTTCATAAATGAGCATAGGATGCTGAGAAGTTGGAGAAGTAATGTTGAATTGAGTGATGGTTATAAAGGATAATTTCAAATTGATACAGTGGCATCTTGCATTTATGAAAAATATAAGTATTTATATTTTCCCAAGCCTAAGAAGGGTCTAGAAAATATTAGATTATATAAAATTCTAGAAAAGAAATGTGATTGAAACTAATTGTATTTGTTTAGAGTATAGTTAAGATATGTTCTCCACTTTGAGAGGATTCCACTCAACTTCCTCCAAATATGTATGAGAGGAATTATCTCTTGAAAAATCTAGGTTTTTCCTTCTCTAAGGATGTAATGCATTAGCTAGGAAAGCAAGGAAAGTAAGGAAAGTTTTGAGCTTCATAATTAAAGAAAAAACTATTTTTTTAGTAATTAGTGATGTTATGCATGAAATTTTCTTTTAATGTGGAGTTTTGGTCTTGGTGACATCATTTTGGTATCATAGCCAAGATAAATGTGAATGAGTGAAGTTGCACTGTGTGAGGATTGTTCATGTTGAAGTCAAGTGTGTAAATGAGAATCCTGGTGCCATGAGAGCCTGAGATGCCTTCATCATTGTAACACTAAGAGAGAATGGAGGAGCGACCAACTAGGGACAAACCCTAGCCACAACATAGGAGAGTCGGTGCAGCATTCCAATGGATTTTACAAATTCTCCAATTTGATCAAACCTAAAACATTGTATTATGTAAACAATATTATTATGTTTTACCCAATTTCAAGAAAAAACAAGATTCGAGATCAAAGTACTAGTGTATAATTGAGAAGAAAACCAGGTCTGCATCCAACAAACAAACCTTGGGATCTTGGAAAAATATTTCAAGAAAACACTTTATTTTACGAATGCACTTGAATTATCTTAAACCTCTAAATGAAGACAATGAGAATGAAGAATTTATGGATAAGAGTCCATGAAGAAATTTGTTCCTAAGGAGTTTGATCCAAGATCATCTTGCATTATGAAAAAATATAAGTATTTAATTTTTCCTAAGTCTAAGAAGGGTATAGAAAATACTAGATTATATAAAATTCTAGGAAAAAAAAATGTAATTGAAACTAATTGTATTTGTTTCGAATATGGTTAAGATGGGTTCCTAAGTTTGAGAGGATTCCTCTCAACTTCCTCCAAATATTTAGGAGAGGAATTATCTCTAGAAAATCAAGATCTTTCCTTCCCCAAGAATAAATAAGGGCGTAATGCATTTGCTAGGCAAGCAAGGAAAATCTCAAGGTTCATAATTAAAGAAAAAATGGTTATTATTATTATTTTTAATTGGCGGCGTTATGTATGGAATTTGCTTTTAATGTAGAGTTTTGGTCTTGGTGACGTCACAAATCAATAATCATAAAGAGCAACTTAAGAAAACCAACATACCATCAACATAGGAGTTTTATGCTCTACATTTTGAACATTTTTTTGCTAAATTCACAATTTTAGTCTAATTATGTATAAAAACACAACAAATGTTTAACTAAGCAATGCCACTAACATCCTCCATGAAATGTCATTCAAAAAAATGATGATTGACTTTTTATAGTGGTTGGCCAATAACCTCTCGTTATAAATGTCACATAAGGATGATGATTATATGGATGGCTAGTAACCTCTCCCACTAAATGTCACTGAATGAATAAGGATTATGTGATAAATTAGGTTGGAACAAAAAAAAAAGTGAATATTTTTCATAATACTTAAAATACACAAAATTATATGCTGAAATAACAAATTATCTGTACAACAAAGAGCACATATATTCCACATTTCACACATATATAGAGAACATGCGAGTTTCACACATCACAAGCATAAATGAATTTGAATTTGCAATGTTGTGTAGTTAATAGAAAAATAAAAAAGTTACATGTTTACAAAATCTATATAAGATATAAAATAGAAGAAACACATAATTTAGTAATCCCCATATGTCATAAAATATATTTTCTTTTGAATTACACCAAATCCCATAAACTCATTGCCACTCTACCTCTCATATGTTAAGGCTTTTTAATGATACACACATCAATGCATCACATTGTGTTTATTAATAACCTTATTCTTCTTATATCTTTGACAAGGTTTTCTTTTGAAAACCCTTGTTCACATGCGTTGGTGCTTGTTAGTGTTGCTTTCCATAATTTTAACATATTTGGATATCTGAAGTACTAATCTTCTATATGGGGAAAATACCTTCCATGCAATTTTCATACAAAATCTCTCTCCATTAAAATACAACACATAAATAAATTTATACAACTCTCTTTTGAGAGTTATAATGTCAAACAATGGTACATTGACACCTTTAATGCATGGTTTATCTTGAAAATGTGAAAATGGTCTTTCAAACCATTGTTTTGCAATAATTCCTCTTAGATAAAGATATGATGGATAATGATAAGAAATAAACAACCTAACTACATTAAAAAGATGAAGATCTAAAAATATTGAGTTAAAGCTCTCAATCGATGCATTCCCATATTTTCTTGTAAGTTTGATGCAACTCTCAAGGGAACTATTAATACATGTCATCATTGGTTGTGACGTGTTCCCTTTATCAACACTTTCAAAGAAACTATCCCTAGAGTACTCTAAGAATTTACTAATACGTTTTTCACCATTTATAAAAAAATCCATTAAATAGAAACAACTCTTAAACATATTTATTTTGGTCAATTAGTTATTCCAAGTGATGTGACATCCACATTACCTTATTGGATTTTTTTGTTTAGTTTATTTAGCTCTATCAAAACATTAAAAAACATATCTAGAGAAAATTGAACTAAGAAAATCTTGACTTATGATACCATGAGTTGTTTTATTTCCCCATAAACTCAAAATAACAAGAACCAATGTAATACAACTTTCAACTACCCGACCCTAATATAACCATCGAATCTCATAGATTTAAAGAATTTGTAAGGATTCAAATTCCTTGACTCCTAGTAACCCTCATGGCAGGATAACACCATAAAATTATCCTAATGTAAAGGATCAATCCACAAACCATTCTTGCTACAAGACAATACAATTCAACATACATCCAATAAAATGATACTCATGTGCATTTATACTTTCCCATGAGTATTCCGGGAGGTCTTATGCCAAATACCCCTTATTATTATATTATTTCCTTTTAATTCCATATTGCATCTATTCCATTATTATCGCCACAATACATTCATTATTTCATCTCCCTAGGTACCCCGTATTATCCTCTCTAAATACATTAGATTCCATTGCCCTTGGCATGTTTCATCCTCGAAACATGGGAAGAAGCCATCTAATATAACCTACTAAGTAATGTAGTCAATTGGTACCGTGTAAGAGCATTCGTCCATCCTAATGAAATGTGGAACAGGGGTCCAATTATGACCTTTAATTAATCTTTATTCAGGTCTCTCCTTTGGATCCAGGTCTTTGTCATGGTATTCAGTGTCTCCATGCATTTCTTTTAGTCCCCCATGTTGGTTGCCTCTGTAGTTCTATGTTGATCAATAGTAGTTTATTGATGGTCATTCCCTTGCCTTGATGAATGTTGTTTCTTTGAGTGGTGTGGTTAGCAATATACAACCTTAACTATTAGTTCTCTCTTTAACTTTTCAACATGTAGTTCCTTCACTTTGTCTTCCTTTCTATGCCTTCCCTTTGGATTTTCTTTAGTTGGTTCTAGAGACTCTTCTTTTGATCCCACCTTAGACTCTTCATTTGTTGTGATTAGATATTGAAATTTGCTTCCCAATAAGGACTTCTCCATGTAGCTCCCTAGGGCCCTTTTTCTAAGTAAGAAAATATTATGCATTGTAATTTTCTTTTTCTTCACCTATAGCTTCAAAAAAATATTTTCACATTAATATTAACTATACCAACTGAGTCTATCTAAGGATATCCCAAAACAATATCCAGATTATTAATTTCTATAGCATAAAAATATGAATGGAACACATATTTATTCATAGTAATCATCAAATCTTTAAAAAATTGAACATTTTCACTCTCAAATTGTGTGCTTTGAATATGCTTTGCAAGAACTTGCAATCTTCTAGCCTAGTTAATATTGCTTAGATTATGTTTGCAACTAGGGTTAATAGAAAGGATGTATTCTCTCGTTGAATGTATCCATGAACCTATAATGTGCATTGATTATATGAAAATAAATCCCTAGTATTCTTATCCTTCTTCATAACATGAGATCACTTGTCTAAAAATACTTTTTCATATTCTTCATTTGAAAGTGCCTTCACATTGTCATGGTTAAGAAATTTCCACCATATCTTTGCACTGTCTTTTAAATAAAGACATATCAAAATTCTCCACATTTTTCCATATAATGACTCTGAATCTCTTATATATTCTTTAAGAGCAAGAAGATCATCTTTTCCCTTAAACCATATCTCTGAAAAGAGAATCAGAGTTTTGAAAAAATCACTTAATTTTCAATATAGCTCCTTTATGTAGTTAGAGTTTGAGGCTGGAAATATAAAATGGTTATAACTTTGGTTATACTTTTCAAATTGGCTAGTATTACCCAAATTATGTAATGTCACTTCTTTGGATCTATTGGTATTGGTTTGACTGAAATTTGTGCACTCTATAAAAAAATATCCAATTTGTGAAATTTGCAACTGTCATAGAAAATATCTTTAAAAAATAAATGATTTTAAATCAATGATATATCCACCTCCCATGTTTTTATTTATTTATAAATTTTATGAATTGAGTAATTTTTGAGAGGAATCTAGATATTAGACTAGATTCTCTAAATTCTACACAAAAAGTTTTAGAAATCAACTTGAATGTTGTCATCCTCTTTTTTCCATCAAAAATCTAGAAAAGGGGAAAAATATCCCACTTTGTGCCTAAAATTCTCTCACTTCATCCTAAGATATAGCTCTAATACCATTTGTAGTAAATCTCAAAATATATAAAAGAGAATCCACTATAAAACTTCCAAGATAAACCCTTAAACACCAAAAGGTACCAAGATTTTGACTGTAAACAACACAAGGATATAGAGAGTAGAAACTTTAAGATAGGGTAACACCATCCAATACTCCTTATGCTACATTTGTTACTAGATACTATAATTCAAAACACTTCAAATACATTAATACTAAGGTATTTTTACTTTCCCATGATTATTCCTTGGATTATTATGCCAACTACCCCTTATTATTATATTCCTTCCTTATAATTACATAACAGGCTTATTTTGTTATTATGATCACATTATTTTCATTGTCCCCTTGGTCACCTACCTAGATACCCCATATTATCCTCTCTGGGTACATTACATTTATTTTCCATCAAGTACTCTAATAAGTTTCATAAATTATGAGATTAAAGAACATAAGCCTTTTGAATATAGATATATAGAATATAAAACAATATATAATTCAATACCATGATATATACTTTCATTTAACACAACATATAAAAATACCTTATCCAATAATTTTTTTTGAGTTGCATCTCTTCAAGGTATCTAAATTAAATTCAATGGAAACCTTTTGTTTTTGCAGGAAGAATGCTCGACTAAAACAAACATATTGGGTGGTTTTAAATCCATTTGAGGATGAAAAAGATCTTCATTAATAGTAATTCAATGTAAAAAAATATTCATAATTATCAATCACAATATCCTTTTCTTACATTAAAATACATTAATTTTGGGTGGTTACCATATTGTTGATAATGAAGACTTCTAGAGAACTATGTGTTGCATTCATGGATTTTCCAAACGTTTCAGGTGAACCCTTCACCCATATTCAGGGACTTGAAGCTTAATTGATAATGTGAAGAGTGCTAGACCCATATAATTTTTTTATTGTTAGCCTCATTGATGCCCATATGTGTACTAGAATGGAATTTGTTGATCTTTCAATTTCATACCACTGTTTTTTGAATTGATGCTTGATGGATCATTTTTTTTGAATGGGTTATTATATCATCACATTGAATTGCATTACATCCATTTCCAATATCATATAGAGATTGATTCATATAATTCTCATAAAATTTTCACTCCATGTGAGTTCTTAGCTTTACAATTTTGATACTATACACCTAAGAATGTCTTATCTCCCATGGTTATCAAAATTCACAATTTCACAAGGTATTAAATTTTCTCTCACTTTAAGATCCACCCTCTTGATCACAAAACATTTATAAATCATTAATAAGGTCTACATCCATGTCTTCATTAGTTTCATCATTCAAATTAGATTTATATGAAATATATTCAACATTAGAGGGTTTCAAATTGTAGAATATTCATGAAATTTGTCCAAATTTATCAAACCCTTCTTTTTTGGAAGCATTTATATTGAAAGAATATGCTTATAAGCACACCAAAACAACAAGGCTGCATAGCTAGCATTTGTGCTGCTTTGTTTAATTATTGAAATTTGAAAAGTATGAAACAACTAAGATGCCTATTTTGTGATTGGTGTCTAGCTTTGCTATATGGATTTGGTTGCCTTTCTAAAGTAAAATATTAATATTTTTAAAATTAATATTGAAATTGATATTGTAATTTAATATTAATTTTAGATTTTGAAGTCAATAGTTTTAAGTTAATATTAATATTATTTTAAATGTTAAAGATAATTTTAATTCTCATTCTAATATCTTAAAACTAATATTTGTTTTTATTGTTGATATTAAAACTATTATTTCAATATTAATTTTAGATTTTAATATTAGTTAGCGGTTTAACTAAACATGTTACGACGCTTATGTTTTAAATATTTAAGTTTTGTATTATTTTAAATTATATATTAGGTTTATATCAAAGTTTATATTAGTTTCTTAAATAATTTAATATTAACATTGTTATTACTAATAACATCAGTAATACATTATTAATAAATTATTTAATAGTATTTTATTTTTTTCACAAGAACGGTTATGGATTGTATTAGTTGATTGGCCTAAATGCCAGAATTCTGATTACAATGGGAGTTGTCCAGATCCAAATAAGATCGACCTCCTGAAGAACTGAGGGGTTTGTATTATGCTTCCAGCTCTTTTTGAGTTCAACAATGGAGTTGATTTATGTGATTTGCCCAAGCTTGAATATGCAAACAAACTGATTTAGAATCAGACAATAAAACATATCTGCTGAAATGATTATGGAATTGGGTCCCATGTTTCATTCCCGTCTCTTATCATTGCCCCAGCAGAGAGAAGTACAACTTTATTAGCTTCACGATCTTCTTCTTTGTTGTTGTCTCTTAATACATGACAATATTTCAAGTTTTGGAACAACTTCCCCAAGCTTCTGATTCTATGAATCAACCTTGCTAATCTTAAGTCCCGGGGGGGGCAGTATTGGTCACCATGAGTTTTATGATAACTTGGGAGTCCCCAAGTATGATTGCCTCCTTAATTTCCAGATTCAAGAGCAGCTTGAGACCTTGGTAGAGGGCCAATGCTTCTGCTTGAATGCCGGAGTTGAACCCCAGACCCCAGGCAAAGCTGTGGATCAGTATGCCTTCAGTGTTATTAACCGTTCCTCCTACCCCAGCCTTGCCAGGGTTTCCTTTTGCTACCCCATCGAAGAAGAGAGAATGCACCTTATTGTTGGAGATCTAGTCTTGAAATTCTTCCTTATTTATCCCCCTTATTTGCCATTCCTCAAGAGAGATAATGCTTCTGTCGGCTTGACGAAATTTTAGGTTTAAGGAAGTCCCCCAAATAGTGTCAAGCTGACTAAGATTCGAGTTGTCTTTTTGATCCTCCAGGCCTTCTTTTAGCTATATCTTTATCTTAGCCACTACCATTTTGACATCGTGCTGGATGTTTCTGAAGATTCTGCTGTTCCACTCTAGCCAGACCTGCCAGCAACAAATTTTGAGGAGAGAAGACCAGGCGACCTTTATCACTTTGTTTTTTAGGGGGGGACCTGGATATCTGTTCTGCCAGTTAGTGAAAAGATCAGTTATGGAGGCATGCAGTTCAAAGTTTGGATTCCAATGATCCATCAGTTCTCTCCAGACCTGCACTGCAAATTTTCATTTTAATACGAGATGCGTGACACATTCCACCTTCTCTCTGCACAAGGAGCATCTAGACGGGCCATAGAAACCATGCCTCTACAGGTTCTCGTCGGTGAGAATTTTTCTGTGGCATAGAAGCCAACTAAACATGTCTATCTTGGGCAGCGATGGGATGCCCCAAACAGTCTTCCATGGGGCCAGATTAGGAGGAACGTTTGGTATTGAGGCGAGGTTCGTATAGCCATGAGCAACAATGTAGCCCACAATTAAGGAACCCCAACCTTGCCTGTCTTTTCTGTGGAGGTGCGAAGGGGCAGCTCCAATTAGCATAGCGCGGAGGCAGTTGGCGTCCTGAAGGAGTTCCGAAGGTGGATCAAAGAAGTTCCAGCCAGCCCAACGCGTCCCTTCCCACTTGGAGATATCCCACAATGTGGATTTACCTATGTCTGTTAGCCAACTACACAGTGTCTTCATGGAGGGGCAGTCACTGATCGGATCGCGATCCATTATGTGATCTGTCCAGATGTTAATTTTTTTCCATTTCCAAGGATCTAGTAGGCCTTAGAGCAGATTAGAGGGGTAGCTTTGGAGCTGAGTCTGTCAAATGAAGAGGTGCCTTGGGGAAGAGGCCCATCCAAACATCATGTCCTCTCGCCTCTGAAGTATTTCCTCCAAAGCGCTAGCTGAGCCTAGCCAGGCTTGGGCGCTATGATTTTCCAAAGAATCTTGGCTCCCATGGCGATGTTCTGCAGGGGGAGCTTCTTGAAGTTTAGACCTCCCTCCATCTGAGGTTTGAGGACTGTCTCCCAATTGACAAGAGGGATTTTCCTCTCGTTTTACTTGCCCC